>CAUYLG010046854.1:0-74237 GCA_963573385.1 Cacajao melanocephalus | reverse complement strand
CTCTTCTTTCCTTCCGTCCCTCCTTCCCTCCTTCCCTCCTCCTTCCTTCCTTCCTTCCTTCCTTCCCTCCCTCCCTCCCTCCCTCCTTCCTCAGCAACAGAAATTTTTTATTTTAATTAAGTCCAGCTTATAAATTCTTTCATGGATTGTTGCCTTTGGTGTCATATTTAAAAGTCATCACCAGGCTGGGCATGGTGACTCATGCTTATAGTACCAGCACTTTGGGAGGCCAAGGCAGGTAGATCACTTGAGGTCAGGAGTTGGAGACCAACCTGGCCAACATGATGAAACCCTGTCTCTTCTAAAAGTACAAAAATTAGCTGATGTGGTGGTGGGTACCAGTAATCCCAGCTACTTAGGAGGCTGAGGCAGAATTGCTTGAACCCAGGAAGCAGAGGTTGCAGTGAGCTGAGATCACACCACTGCACTCCAACCTGGGTGACAAGAGCAAGACTCCATCTCAAAAAAATAAATAAAAATAAAATGGAAAGTCGTCACCAAACCCAAGGTCATCTAGATTTTCTCTGGCTATCTTCTAGTTTTATAGCTTTGCATTTTACATTTGTGTCTGTGATCCATTTTCATTTTGAATTAATATTTGTGATAGTATAAGATGTCTATGTTTTTTTTTTTTGAAGCAAGCAGAGAACATTTTTATTCTTTTCTATTGCTATCTCTTTGAATCTGTTCTGCTAAATTGTTTTTCCTTTTCCTTGGATGAAATTTCAGGCAGACTCCCTCCATAACTTTTCATGTCATGTCATATTCAGTCTTACTTCTAGGTAATAAAAGAGTTTAATTCAGTTCAATATACAAGCTTTAATCTCTCAGTCCATTCATCCCATCTCAGTTCTGGCTAAAACTCTGCAATGGGAAGGAGTGTGGTGGTCTCTTTGACTCTTTTACCCTCCTTCCTCATTGCTTTTGGATTCTTTGGATTCTCTGAGACTGGGGATAAGAAGGATGAATGGGAAAAATACAGACACAGAAGAGGTCTTTCCTAGCCCTCTTGGCTCCCCACGCTGCCAAGGCAGATATTCCATGCTGGTTCATGCTGAGTCCTTATGAGTGGTTAAAAAAGCCCCACAGATATGGCTTTTCCACCTGCAGGTCCCTGACACAGGTGACGCCTACTGCAATTGGTCATTTGCAGTTTCCTTCATGACCTCTGACTTCTAGTGGCTCATGTTTCTCAGATTCTGTGGGTCCCAGTTGCTTCCTTCCTCCAGGTGGGCTTCTTATTCCACATCCTTGAATCCTGAGGCTCCCACAGAGAGAGAGACTTAGGACTGTGGATGGTGTAGAATTCTCGTTGTTGTGGAACGAGAGGAGCAGGTTATCTTCTCTTCCACCATTGTGGTCCTATTTTCTACATTCATTATTTTGCATGTGTATGTCCAGTTGTTCATTATTTGTTGAAAAGACCATCTTTACTCCATTTTGTTGACTTTGCTCTTTTGCTAAAGATCAGTTGACCACATTATGTGGGTCTATTTCTGGGCTCTCTTTTCTGTTCTACTGATGTATTTGTCTATTCTTTCACCAATACCACACTGTCTTGATTATTGTAGCTTTATAGCAAGTCTTGAAGTCAGGTAGGATCAGTCTTACAACTTTGTTCTTTTCCTTCAATATTGTGTCAACTACTCTGAGTCTTTTGCCTCTCTATATAAACTTTAGATCTCTTTGTTGAAGTTCACAAAATAACTTGCTAGAATTTTGATTGGGATTTCATTGAATCACTAGATCAAGCTGTGAAGAATTAACAGCTTTACAATGTTGTGTCTTCTTATCCATGATCATGGAATATCTTTCAATTTATTCAGTTCTTTGATTTTTTTCAACAGAGTTTTATATTTTTCCTTGCATATATTTTGTATATAGCTTGTTAGATTTATACCAAGTATTTCATTTTTGGGGTGCTATTATAAATGGTATTGTGTTTTTAATTTCAAATTCCACTGGTTCATTACTAGTATATAAAAATACAATTCTCTTTATTATTATTATTATTTTGCATCACCCTTAACCATTTTGAATTTTTTAAAAAGCCTACAGTACCCCATATTCCCAGGCAACCTCTCATCTAACTATTAACCAGGCCAGACCCTGTTTAGCTTCCAAGATCAGACAGCATTGAGCATGTTCAGGGTGGAATGGTTGTAAATGCAATTGACTTTTGTATATTAGCCATGTATCCTGAAGCCTTGTTATAACTGCTTCCAGGAGGTGTTTTAATTTTGTTTTTGTTTTGTCAGTGCTTTCAAATTTTCTACATAGAAAAGCATGTCATTTGCTAACAAAGGCAGTTTTATTTCTTTCTTCTCAATCAGTATACTTTTTATTTTATATTCTTGTCTTACTGTATTAGCTAGGCCTTTCGGTATGATGTTAAGAAGGAGTGGTGAAGGTTAGGCTTGGTGGCTCACACCTGTAATCATAGCACTTTGGGAGACTGATGCAGGAGGATTGCTTGAGCCCAGGAGTTCATGACCAGCCTGGGCAACATAGTGAGACCCCATCTCTACAAAAATACAAATACAAAGTAAAAGGAGCTGGGTGTGGTGGCTCACGCCTGTAATACCAGCACGTTGGGAGGCTGAGACAGGTGGATCACCTGAGGTTCAAGACCAGCCTGGTCAACATGGTGAAACTCCATCTCTACTAAAAATATAAAAATTACCCAGGTGTGGTGGTGGATGTCTGTAATCCCAGCTACTCAGAAGGCAGGAGAATCGGTTGAACCTGGGAGGTAGATTTTGCAGTAAGCCAAGATCACGCCACTGCATTCCAGCCTGGGAGACAGAGCTAGACTGTGTCTCAATCAATCAATCAATCAATCAAAGGACTGGTGAGAGTGGACATTCTTGTTTTGTTCCCAGTCTTAGTGAGAAAGCTTCTAGATGTGGTCTGTCTTGGTGAACCGACCGTATGGGCTTGAAAAGAATATATATACTGCTGTTGTTGGATGAAGTAGTCTATAGATGTCAATTGTATACAATTGATTGATGGTGTTGCTGAGTTCAGCTATATCACCAGTGATTTTTCTGCCTGCTAAATCTGTCCATTTCTGATAGAAGGATGTTGAACTCTCCAACTGTGGTAGTGAGTTTATCTATTTCTCCTTACAGTTAGATCAGTTTTTGCCTCATAGAGTTTGATGCTGTTAAAAAATAAAAGAAAAGAAAAAAAAGCCTGGGTGTGGTGGCTTACGCCTGTAATCCAAGCACTTTGGAGGCCAAGGCAGGTGGATCACCTGAGGTCGGGAGTTCAAGACCAGCCTGACCAACGTGGTGAAACCCCATCTTTAAAAAAATAAATAAATAAATAAATAAATAAATAAGAGTTTGATTCTGTTTTTAGGCACATACACATTAAGGATTGTGATGTCTTCTTAGAGAATTGACCCTCAACCTTGATGAGCCAGTAGTGAAACAAATAAAAAAAGAGAGACAGAATTGACCCCTTTTCCTTTATATAATACCCCCTACTTTTTTTGTTTTTGTTTTTGTTTTTGAAATGAAGTCTTGCTCTGTTCCCTAGGCTGGAGTGCAGTGGCATGATCTCGGCTCACTGCAATCTCACTTCTCAGGTTCAAGCAATTCTCCTGTCTCAGCCTCCTGAGTAGCTGGGATTACAGGTGTGCACCACTATGCCTGGCTAATTTTTGTATTTTCAGTAGAGATGGGGTTTCACCATGTTGGCCAGGCTGGTCTCAAACTCCTGACCTCAAGGGATCCGCCTGCCTTTACCTTCCAAAGTGCTGAGATTACAGGCATGAGCCACTGTGCCCAGCTGAGATGCCCCTCTTTATCCCTGATAACTTTGCTTGCTTCAAAATATGCTCTGTCTGAAAATTAATGTAGCTACTCCTGCTTTCTTTTGATTAGTGTTAATATAGTATATCTTTTTTATTCATTGACTTTTAATCTCTCTATATATATATCTTTATATTTAACATGGGCTTCCAGCCTGGGTGATATAGTGAGACCTCATCTTTATACAAAAATTAAAAATTAGATGAGCATGGTGGTACACATCTTTAATCCCAGCTACTTGGGAGGATGAGGTGGGAGCATTATTTGAGCCTGGGAGGCAGATGCTGCAGTGAGCTGAGATCATGCCCCTGTACTCCAGCCTGGGCAACAGAACAAGACTCTGATTCAAACAAATTTTTTAAGTGGGTTTCTTATAAATTGCATATAGTTGTGTCTTGTTTTTAAATTCACTCTGAGAATCTCTGTCTTTTAATTGATACATTTAGACCACTGATGTTCAAAGTGATTATTGATATAGTTAGATTAATAGCTACCTTTTTTTTTTTTTAGTGTTTGTGTTGTCCTTGTTCTTTGTTCCTATTTTTTTCTTCCACTTTTTTTTTTTTTGCCTTTTGTGGTTTTAAGTGAGCATTTTATATTATTCCATTTTCTCTCCTTTCTTAGCATATCAGTTATATTTCCTTTCTTAGCATATCAGCTATATTTTTCTTCTCTTCTCTTCCTCTTCTTCTCCTTCTTCTCCTTCTCCTTCTGCTTTTTCTTCTTCTTCTTCCACTCTTTTTAGTGGTTGTCCTAGAGTTTGCAATATGCATTTACAATGAATCCAAACTCAATTTCTGATAACATACTGCTTCATTGGTAATGTGAATAACTTAATTTATAATAACAAAACAATCCTAATTCCTCCTTCCCATCACTTGTATAATTTTTGTCATTCACTTTAAATATGTATAAGCATACATAAGAATATATGTTTATATATGTATATATCCTTATATATAGATAAGATGTATACATAAGCAAACCTAATCAAATATATTGTTCCTATTATTATTTTAACAAACTATTATCTCTTAGGTTAATTAAGAATAAGAAAAATAAGTTTTCATTTTTCCTTCACATATTTCTTCTTTATACACACATATAAATGATATTTTATATATATATACACACACATATATGTGTATATATATATATATCTATATACACATATGTATATATTCTCTTGTTGTTATTTGTAGAGGAGGATCTTGCTATGTTGACCAGGCTGGTCTCAAACTCCTAGCCTCAAACAATCCTCTGGCTTTGGCCTCCCAAAGTGCTCAGTATTTGTTGTAGCTGTAGGTGTCAGAACCTTCCATTTCTTCTATTGTCCTTGTTTGTGTCTCTCCCATTATCTTTGGGTTTCCCTAAAAATTCTTTCTTTCTTTTTTTTATTTTTCATTTTTTACTTTTTTAGAGGCGGGGTTTCACCATATTAGCCAGGCTGGTCTCAAACTCCTGACCTCAAGAAATCCACCTGCCTCGGCCTCCCAAAGTGTTGGGATTACAGGCATAAGCCACTGTGCCTGACCTAAAAATTATTTCTTAAAGAGTCTGCATCTTGCAGCTCTCTTAGTTGTAATACACTGTTATTCTACTGCAGCCCAATTGATATGGTGATAAGGTGTTGGGGGGAGAAGAGCGTTGTACAATTTTATGACTAATTATCAGTCTACTTGACGGACCTGAGATACTTGGCAATGACCGCCAGAAGAGTTTCTTATTCTTTTTTTTGGCTTTTTAATTTTTTTTTTTCTGAGATGGAGTCTTGCTCTGTTGCCCAGGCTGGAGTGCAGTGGCACAATCTTGGCTCATCGCAACCTCCACCTCCTGGGTTCAAGAGATTCTCCTGCCTCAGCCTTCTGAGTCGCTGGGATTATAGTCATGTGCCACCACACCTGGCTAATTTTTTTATTTTTAGTAGAGATGGGGTTTCACCATTGTTGGTCACTTCGAAATCCTGACTTCGTGATCTGCCTACCTCAGCCTCCCAAAGTGCTGGGATTACAGGCATGAGCCACCACGCCCGGCCAAGTTTCTTATTCTTTTTTTTTTTTTTTAACCCTCCTCTTACATAAAGAAAGAAGACTAGAGGGAGCTAGGGTTGTCCAATTGCCCTTCCCTTATCTCAAATGTGGCTCCAGTAAATTACACTAGTTTCCCCTGAGGGCAGGCCTTTGTTACAGAGAATAGAAGGCTCTGGGCATATTTCACAAGGGTTATTTCTTCTCTGGGTGTATTTCAGAGTAGTTAGTTTTCTCTTCTCTCTGCCAAGAGTATGGGAGATTTTTCTTTAGGACTTCGCCATGAGAACCTGGTGGGGCTCCTGGAGGTAAAATATGAAAAGTGTCAGTCAGGCACAGTAGCTCACACCTGTAATCCTAGCACTTTGGGAGGCCGAGGCAGGAGGATGTTTGAGCACAGGAGTTCAAGACGAGCCTGGGCAACACAGCAAGACCCCATCTCTGAAAAACAAAAAAGAAAGAAAGACAGTGTCAGGGCTATTCCCTAGAAGTTTTTACTTCTCAAGCTAGTCCACACTGAGCCTCTAGGAATTTATCAATTACTGTTTCTGTTTCTACCAGTGCCTGGCTCCAGTGGCTTCTGCTCCCTGTAGCTGTGATCCTCTGTATTTTTCTCTCTCTCCAGTTTTCCAGTGGTTTGTCCTGAAAAAATAAAATTATTTTATTTTAAAACAATTGCGTAGAAATCTAGAAAGAAATACATGGAAATGTGACGGTAACTATATTTGATGTGATTTTTATTCATGGGTTTTTAAAAATATGTATTTTTTCAAAAATTTTGATCAGATGTAGTGGCTCATGCCTATAATTTCAGCACTTTGGGAGGATCATTTGAGGCCAGGAGTTCGAGACTAGACTGGGCAACAAAGTGAGACCCCCATCTCTTTTTAAAAAATTTCTACCTTTAGAGTCGGGAAACCCCCCAAGCGTTTCTTTTTCTTTTTGTTAAGTTATAGGAATATGGTACATTCATGCAATGAAATAGTATACAGCTAGGCAAAAAATGTACTAATATGGTATACTCTCTGAAACAAATTTAAAAAGCAAAGTATAGGCTGGGTGCATTGGCTCATACATGTAATCCCAACACTTTAGGAGCCCAAAGCAGGAGGATTGCTTGAGCCCAGGAATTCAAGACCAGCCTGGACAACAGAGTGAGATCTCATATCTGTTAAAAAAAAGACAGTTTTACAATTATAGTTGAAGGCTTTAATACCTTACTTTCAAAAATAGTGTGAACAACTAATCAGATCAATAAGGAAATAGAGGACTTAAAGAATTCCGTAAACCAACTAGACTAACGAACAGACACAGAATGCTCCACCCAACAAAAACAGAATACATAGTCTCACGTGCACATGGAACATTCTCCACGACAGACCATATGTTGGGCCAGAAAGCAAGTCTTAATAAATTTAAAAAGATTTAAAGAGACAAATTGTCTTCTCTGGTCATGGTGGAATGAAAGTAGAAATGAGTAACAGAAGGAAAACTGGGAAATGCATAAATATGTAGAAATTAAACAACATATTCTTTTTTTTTTTTTTTTTTGAGACAGAGTATTGCTCTGTCACCCAGGCTGGAGTGGCACAATCTTGGCTCACTGCAACCTCCATTTCTCTGGTTCAAACAATTCCCCTGCCTCAGCCTCCCGAGTAGCTGGGATTACAGATGCATGCCACCACACCCGGCTAATTTTTTTGCATTTTTAGTAGAGACAGGGTTTCACCATGTTGGCCAGACTGGTCTCGAACTCCTGATCTCAGGCAGTCTGCCTGCCTTGGCCTCCCAAAGTGCTGGGATTACAGACGTGAGCCACTGTGCCTGGCCTAAACAACATACTCTTAACCAATGGACTAAAAAAAAAAAAATCACAGGGTTCGTGACCAGCTTGGCCAACACAGTGAAACCTCGTCTCTACTGAAAACACAAAAATTAAGCCGCACACGGTGGCTCATGCCTATAATCCCAGCACTCTGGGAGGCCAAGGCGGGCAGATCACCTGAGGTCAGGAGTTCAAGACCAACCTGGGCAACGTGGTGAAACCCTGTCTCTACTAAAAACACAAAAATTAGCTGGGCGTGGTGGTGGATGCCTGTAATCCCAGCTACTCAGGAGGCTGATGCAGAAGAATCACTTGAACCCAAGAGGAAGAGGTTGCAGTGAGCTGAGATCGTGCCACTGCACTCCAGCCTGGGCAACAGAAACTAGACTCTCTCTCAAAAAACAAACAAACAAAAAATTAGCACCTGTAGTCCCAGCTACTCAGGAGGTTGAGGCAGGAGAATCACTTGAACCGGGAAGGCAGAAGTTGCAGTGAGCTGAGATCGCACCACTACGCTCTAACCTGGGTGAAAGAGCAAGACTCTCACACACACACAAAAAGAAAGAATCACAGGAAAATTAGAAAATACTTTGAGACTTTGAGACAAATGAAACAGAAAACTCCACCTACTCAAATGTAGGGGATGCAGAGTAAGTTCTGAGATGAGAGGAGATGGGAGGCAGAGGATGGGGCTAGAGAAAACTGACACTGCAAACGCACTTGTGAATACTCAAGGCAGGCTGGGAAGACAAAACAGAGACAGGGACGTGGGAAATTCTGTGGTTTCCATCTAGGCTTGTCATTGTCCTCCAGCCAAACATGACAAACTGTAGTTGAATAAGTTGAGTTTATTACTGATTGCAGTGAGAAAGAACAGACAGTAGGGGAAACATGGGTTGTCTCAGTAAGAGGGTGTTAGAAAGAACCTAGTGTAAGATTTGTGCTTTGTTTGGTGATTTGGGGGTGGTAAGGAAATGGAGGTTCACTGCGGATTGGATACTGTCAGAAAATAAGGATAATTCTATGATCGGGTGCCTCAATTGATAGGGAAGACAGACTAGAGTGAGAACAAAGCTGTAATTGGTAAAGAAGCAGCTGTCATACAAGCTGGAAGAGGAGATGTTTGGTATTTTGTGGGTTGCATGGTGACCTTGTCTTTGTGCTCAGACAGAATTATGAGTGATTTTGTTTTACTTTACTCTATCATGGCCTTTACCTGACTTTGTCTGATGTTTATATTCTGGGAGATTATCTATGTCTAATAGAATAATGTGGCCTCGCTGTGAGCACCAGACTAGCTTCCAACAACACCGAGGCCTAGCTATAAGTGTCAGACCAGTCCCTGCATATCATGGGCTACTTTTTTCTTTCTCAGCCACAGCTCAATTTCTTGGGCTCCTAATCAAAAAGGGTGATGATATTGACAGTAACTGTATGGGAGACAGGCTGGGGACAGGCAGGCCTTTGAGAGGCAGGCAAGACAGAGACAAGCCAAGCAGGACTGATTACCAACTGCCAAAGGCAAAGACAGGGCAGCCTCTCTCCAGGCACTTCCAATGTCCCTTTTAGTGCCTACATCTAGCAGTGCTGCCTGTCTGCCAGGGTCTTCTTGTGGCCTGACTGGTGGCATGGGCAGAGGGAGTCCCCGTGGACTGATGGCAGAGCAATGGCTTTCATGCATTCATTCATCCAGACACAGTTCTTACATGTGAAGTACTGAGTGGACTTTGAAGATGACTCAGATGCAGGCTTGCTCTCAAAAGCTTTGAAATGTGGTAGTTTAGACTCTGAACAACCTGATGGAGAGTTTAAATATTTTTTTTCCTCTCTCAGGACCACATGCTCTCTCTCCAGCAACTCCTTAAAACAGTGTTTTCAGGCCGGGCGTGGTGGCTCACGCCTGTAATCCCAGCACTTTGGGAGGCCGAGGTGGGTGGATCACCTGAGGTCGGGAGTTCAAGACCAGCCTGACCAACATGGAGAAATCCTGTCTCTGCTAAAAATACAAAATTAGCCTGGCATGGTGGTGCATGCGTGTAATCCCAGCTACTCAAGATGTCTCAAAAAAAGGAGAGAAAAGAGTCAAAGGTCAAGATGACCCCCAGGTTTAAGCCTAGAAGTAGGACCCATGTTGTGGAAGTGTAGTCTGTGCAGTCACATAGGGCTCTGCAGTTAGCACCCTGCACTTGGTTTGATGCTCTGCTCTTGCTATCTGGAAATTATTAATAATTTTTTAAGAGACAGGGTCTCGCTCTGTTGCCTAGCCTTGAGTGCAGTGGTGAGATAATAACTCACTGTAGCCTCTATCTCCAAGGCTCAAGTGATCCTCTCCCCTTGTCTTCCAAAGTAGCTGAGAGTACAAGCACATGCTGCTGTGGCCCAGCTTATTTTTTATTTTTATTTTTTGTAAAGATAGCTGTCTCACTATGTTTCCCAGGCTGGTCCCAAGCTCCTGGTCTTAAGTGGTCCTCCCATCTCAGCATCCCATAGTGCTGGGATTACAGGTAGGAGCCACCATATCCAGACAAATTCTTCATAATTTTTGAGCAAGAGGCCTTACATTTTAATTTAGCACTAAGCACCACAATTTTTTAGCCAGTCCTGCCTAGGAATCTGATGGTCACCTTAATATAAACATGAAAGTCAGTAAAAGAACAGGTCTGGGAAGAAGATGAGCTGGATTTCTCCACACTGAGCTGTCTGTAATTCAGGTCGGCCACGTGGAAAGGCCCAATGGACAACTGGAAATATGAACAAGCAGACAGAGGAGAGGTCAAGGTAGAAGATAGGCCGGGTACAGTGGCTCATGCCTGCAATCCCAGCCCTTTGGGAGGCTGAGGCAGGAGGATTGCTTGAGCCCAGGAGTTTGAGACCAGCCTGGGCAACAAAATAAGACCCCCTCTCTTCAAAGAATAAAAAATTACCTGGGCCTGGTGGCTCATGTCTGTAGTCCCAGTTACTCAGGAAGCTGAGGCGAGAGGATTGCTTGAGCCAAGGAGGTTGAGGCTGCAGTAAGTCATGATCATACTGCTGCCCTCCAGCTTGGGCAACCCAACAAGACCTTGTCTCTAAAACAAATAATTAATTAAAAAATTTAAAAAGAAGATAAATCATTTGAAGTGATAGATAAATCATAAAAGCAAGTTAAATAGCCAGGAAAAAGCACAGCATGAGAATGAGGATGGCACAGGTACAGGACTTTAAGAACCAGCAGTAGGCTGGCCGTGGTGGTTCACACCTGTAATTCCAGGACTTTGGGAGGCTGTGGTGGGTGGATCACTTGAGGTCAGGAGTTTGAGATCAGCCTGACCAACATGGTGAAACCCCATCTCTTCTAAAAATACAAAAAATTAGCCAGGGCCGGGCGCGGTGGCTCACGCCTGTAAACCCAGCACTTTGGGAGGCCGAGGTGGGCGGATCGCGAGGTCAAGAGATCGAGACCATCCTGGCCAACATGGTGAAACCCCGTCTCTACTAAAAGTACAAAAAATTAGCCGGGCGTGGTGGTGCGTGCCTATAGTCCCAGCTACTCAGGAGGCTGAGGCAGCAGAATTGCTTGAAACCGGAAAACAGAAGTTGCAGTGAGCTGGGATCGTGCCACTGCACTCCAGCCTGGCGATACAGCGAGACTCTGTCTGAAAAAAAAAAAAAAAAAAATTAGCCTGGCATTGTGGTGGATTAGCTGTGTAATCCCAGCTAATCCAGAGGCTGAGGCAGGATAATCTCTTGAACCCAGGAGGCAGAGGTTGCAGTGAGCCAAGACTCACTCCAGCCTGGGTGACACAGCGAAACTCTGTCTCAAAGAAAGAAAACAAAAAACAAACAAACAAAAAACAGTATTAAAGAGGTAGAAAGAAGGGGAAGAAAACCCTGCAAGGCACAGCCAGAAATATGAAGAAAAAAACCAAGACAGTAAAATACCGGGGAAATGATGAGTTTGGGAGGGAATGCAGGATCCCAGGGTAGGAAACTGGAAGCAGAGAAGTCAATTAGTGACAGAACACATGTAAAAAAAAGACTTAAATCCAAGAAATTTCAATACGTTTATTATTACTTTTGAACATTTACTCACTGTAAGGATAACTTTAAAATTCTGCCATTCAGAGACAAACTCCATTAGCATCTTGGTATATTTCCTTTCTCTACATGGTTTTCTTGCATATTTTTTCCCTACAAAAATTTTACATTCTTTTCATCTGAATTGCCTCCACACTTTTAGTCAACAAATTTAAGACCATACTATACAAACTGTCTCATATCCTATATTTTGAAACTTAACATGATATTCTGAGGATTTCTTATGCCATTAAAAAGCATTATTTCTTATATGCAAAGCATTCCAAAATGTATGATCTCAGTTTTAAAACATCATGAAAGAAAATTTAAAATACTTCTAAGTTTATGACTATAATCTCACCCTCACCATCAACTGATTTCACATTTTAGTGTTTCTTTTCAACTTCAGTCTTCAGGGACATCTGCTTTTAGATAATTGAGGTAATAGGATAGGTATGGTTTTGAATATTGTTTTTCTTTCACATTATTTTATAAACATAGTTTCATGTTTCTCCATGTTCTGATAGATGCAAACTGTCCTGTGATGTTACTTAGGTGTTTGTTGTGATGTTAGATTTGCCTGTGCTGTTAAATTCAATAATTTAATTATCCATTGGTGGGTTGTTTCCAGCTGTCTTTTTTTTTTTCTTTTTGAGATGGAGTCTTACTATGTCACCCAGGCTGGAGTGCAGTGGCATGATCTCGGCTCACTGCAATCTCTGCCTCTCAGGTTCCAGCAATTCTCCTACCTCAGCCTCCCAAGCAGCTGGGACTACAGGCACCCACCACCACACCCAGTTGATTTTTGTATTTTTAGTAGAGACGGGGTCTCAACATGTTGGCTACACTGATCTCAAACTCCTGGCCTCAAATGATCCACCTGTCTTGGCCTCCCAAAGTGCTGGAATTACAGGTGTGAGCCACTGCACCCAGCCTTCCAGCTGTCTATTAAGTCCCACTGACTTAATATGTGACTTAAAATATGACTTTCAAATATATATATATATATATATTATTATTTTTTCTTTTTGAGATGAAGTGTCACCCTGTCCCCCAGGCTGGAGTGCAATGATGCTATCTTGGCTTACTACAACATCTGCCTCCTGGGTTCAAGCGATTCTCTTGCCTCAGCCTCCGTAGTAGCTGGGACCACAGGAGTGGGCCACCACATTTAGCTGAGTTTTGTATTTTTAGCAGAGATGGGGTTTCACCAGGTTGGCCAGGCTGGTCTCACACTCCTGACCTCAAGTGATCCACCCACCTCAGCCTCCCAAAGTGTTAGGATTACAGGCGTGAGCTACCTCACTTGGTCTAAAGTTTACATTTTAATAATGGTGAACTAATTTGGTAGCCAAAGAAACTGCTTTGAATATTCCAGGTTATTGGGCCATTGATGGGGAATTAAAGTAGGTTGAAATGTAATCAGTTGGTATTACTTTGTAAAGCTGATTTTCTTTTTTCCTTTTTGAAATTATTTCATTAATAGTCAACGTATTTATTTTGCAACAAGCTACTTACAATAAGGGAATAGTCTATTTATGTATTACTTGTGATTGACCCTTTACTGCAAATCACAAAGGCCACTAAATACAAGCATTGACAAAAGATTTACAATCCAGTCTATAATCATTGGAAAACTGCTCGACAAATCACTTCTTTTTAAAAAAGTATTTAATCATTTTTTAAATTGACAAGTAAGTTGTAGCTATTCATGGGGCAAATAGTGATGTTTTGATACATACAATGTACACTGATCCGATTGGGGCAATTAGCAGCCATCATCTGGAACATTTACCATATCTTTGCATTGGGAACATTCAATTTTTTAAAAAAGCTGGTTTTCAAGAGGAAGAAAACCATACTTATCAATATTTTCTGTGTCTAATCAAGTACTCTTTATATATAATTAACAGTCTCAGCTGGGTGCAGTGGCTCATGCCTATAATCTTAGCACTTTGGGACACCAAGGTGGGAGGATTATTTGAACCAGGAGTTCAAGACCAGCCTTGGCAACATATTGAAAACCAGTCTCCAAAAAAAAAAAAAAAAAAAAAAAAAAAAGCCGATGTGGTGGCATGTGCCTGTCATCCTAATTACTAATTACTCCAGTGGGTGGATTGCTTGATCCCAGGAGGTGGAGGTTGCAGTGAGTGGTGAGTGCACCACTGCACTCCAGCTTAGGCAACAGAGCAAGACCTTGTCTCTAAGAAAAAAAAATCTTTTTTTTTTTTTTGAGATGGAGCCTTGCTCTTTCACAATCTTGGCTCACTACAGCCTCCACCTCCTGGGTTCAAGTGATTTTCCTGCCTCAGCCTCCTGAGTAGCTGGGATTACAGGCACATGCCACCATGCCCAGCTAATTTTTGTATTTTTAGTAGAGATGGGTTTTCACCACGTTGGCCAGGCTGTTCTTGAACTCCTGACCTCAAGTGATCTTCCTACCTCGGCCTCCCAAAATGCTGGCATTACAAGCATGAGCCACCTCGCCCAACCCTCATGTTATCTTTTTGCAAAGGTTTTGGCCTTTTGAACTTAAACCACAATCTAAGAGTCTTTGACAATAATTGTAATGTAATTTTTTATAGTTAGTGGAAAAGCCTTTGCCCAGTAAAATATATTTAAAACAGTTCTGTTATCTCATTTGTAAATTTTGTCTTGTAATTTAATGAACCTTATTGTCCTTATGAAATGGTAGCTTTGTGAAATAAATTTACCCAAAATCAACATGTATTTATTTATTTATTTTAGACACAGGGTCTTGCTCTGTTGCCTAGGACAGCTTGCATGGGTACAGTCATGGCTCACTGCATCCTCTCCACCACCTGGGTTCAGATGATTCTCCTGCCTCAGCCCCTCAAGTAGCTGGGACTACAAGCGTCCACCAACATGCCCAGCTAATTTTAAAATTTTTTGTAGAGGCATGTTCTCACTATGTTACCCAGGCTGGTCTCAAACTCCTGGGCTCAAGTGATCCTCCTGCCTCAGCCTCCCAAAGTGCTGGGATTACAGGTTTGAGCCACCACACTTAGCCCCCCAAAAATCAACATGTAAACATCTTTATATATCCCTTATCAGCTGAAGATAGATAGACATGTATCTTTGCTTTCTTTTCCTTTCTTTTTTTTTTTTTTTTTTTTTTTTTTTTTTTATGGAGTATAAATCTGTCACCCAGGCTAGGGGGCTAGAGTACAGTGGCGCAATCTCAGCTCACTGCAACTTCTGCCTTCTAGGTTCAAGTGATTCTCCTGCCTCAACCTTCCAAGTAGCTGGGATTACAGGCATGTGCCGCTACGTCTGGCTACTTTTTGTATTTTTAGTAGAGATGGGGTTTTACCATGCTGCCCAGACTGGTCTTAAACTCCTGACCTCAGGTGATCCACCTGCCTTGGCCTCCCAAAGTGCTAGGATTACAGGTGTGAGCCACCTCACCTGGCCTTTTTTTTTTTAATCTTCCCAGTCACTGATAATAGGCATTTTTCAAGCTGATCCCCACTCCAGTTTATAGGCGATTTGATAACTGCCTGTCCTCAAAGTTGCATCTGTTATGATGGTTTAATTGTTGAGTCAGGGTCAGTGAACATTTATATTTCCTACCAACTACCTTGAAGTAAATATCTTGGGAGTTGCTGACCTGGAATGATTGTGAGAAGGCTCCTGGCTTCTTTTTTTGTCTCACTTAACATTTATTTTAAGGTCAAAGCAGTATCTGCACACTACTTTCTCTTTGGTCCCCCAGATACGGTGAGCCCCTCTGTCCATTCCTCCGCACGTCCTCTAGGTAGTTTCGCCCAAGATCAGATTTTGTTTCTTAAGGCTCAGACCGAAACAGGAACACTGCATGATTGTTTTCTGCAGTCCAGCTATCGTGGGGGCCAGCCTTGTCTCCACATAGGAGTTGAAGCTCCTTTTGTATTGTATTTCCTGAATCACCAGTAAGAGAATACGGTCTTTTCTCATCTAGGCTGGGGATATTGAAAATGCTCAGCCTTCTTAGAAATTCTTCAGTTCTCATTAACACATTTCACAAAAGTAAATGAGTGTTATTTGACATGGTTCAGATGGTGTTTTAATGGTCAACATTTGAATAAATACTTGCATTATGATTTGTCCCTATAGCTGGGCCCTGCGCGCCCTGCACTTACACGGCGGCCCGGGCGGCGACATGAGCGGCTCCACGGACCCAGATCCGGGTCCCGGCTGCGCCCTGAGCTACCGCCGAGCGCCCGGGCCCAGGCAGCTCAGAGCCTGCGCTGCCGCCGCCGCGCCCCGACCAGCACCTCTGTCCCAGCTGCCCGATCCTCAACACCCAAAGATTCGCCTGTAAGGCAGAGCAGGTCCTGAGTTGGTAGCCAGTGGCTCTGAGCAATGGCACGACGCCTGTGGTCTATCGGGTGCAGTTTAAATACACCAACAGTAACTGGCTCATGGCCGACATCATGTTCATAGGAGTGAGATGTATGCAGGCTTCCCAATGGATTTCAAAGACACTCTATGCCTTCGAGCTGAGCTGGGAGCACTCCATTCCGCCTGGGTGACAATGCCTTGGTTTCAACACTATCAGAATGTGACTGTTGGGCCTCCAGAAAACATTGAGGTGGCCCCAGGAGAAGGCTCCCTCAGTGTCAAGTTCTCCTCTCCCTTTGACATCGCTGATATCTCCACGGCCACAGCCTGTTTTTGTTTGTTTGTTTGAGACAGTGACGCTCTTGTTGTCTGGGCTGGAGGGCAGTGGCCTGATCTTGGCTCACTGCAACCTCCGCCTCCCGGGTTCAAGCGATTCCCCTGCCTCAGCCTCCTGACTAGCTGGGATTACAGGCTCATGCCACCACGCCTGGCTAATTTTTTGTACTTTTAGTAGAGACAGGGTTTCTCCATGTTGATCAGGCTGGTCCTGAACTCCCGACCTCAGGTGATCCGCCCACCTCGGCCTCCCAAAGTGCTGGGATTACAGGCGTGAGCCACAGCGCCTGGCCCTCCACAGTCTTTTTTTGGTATTACGTCCATTACTGGGAAAAAGCAAGAATTCAGCAGGTCAAAGGTCCTTTCAGAAGAAACTCCATTTCATTGGATAACTTAAAACCCTTTGGAGTGTACTGTTTACAAGTTGAGGCACAACTGCTTTGGAACAAAACTAACATCTTTAGACCTGGGCACTTAAGCAACACATCTTGCTAGGAAACAACGGCAGATGCCTCCACCGAGCTTCAGCAAGTCATCCTGATCTCTGTGGGAACAGTTTCATTCAAGCAACAGACACATTTTGAGTGCCCATCGTGTGCCAGGTAGTGTGTGCTACCTTCAAGGATGAGTGACCTAGTGAAAATGCTGGCAGGGGCCTGTTTCTTCCTGGTCCTGAAATACAGAGGCCTGATTAAATGCTGGTTTCACACTCCACCAAGCATCCCATTACAGATAGAAGAGTGTTTAAAGGACCCAGCTCAGCCCATCCTAGATGCCTTGGACAAGGACAGCTCACCAAAGGATGATGTGGGGGACCCTGTGTCCATCATTTTGTTTCCAGAAAAGGAGCAAGAAGATGTTCTCCAAACACTTTGAACCAAAGCATGGATCTAGAACACCGGTCCCCTGGAAGAGGTTGTTGAGCTAGCAGAGCTGCTGGAGTTCTGTCTGGACTTTACAGAGAATAGTATTCTTTTTTCCTGCATCTAAAAGGCCTGTCCCTGCCTTGTGAGAAAGAGTGGGTCTCATGGGGGTGACAAGCTTTTTTTCTTAAAGAATTTTCAAAATCATACAGGTTTCCAGAATGATTCTACAGAGATATCTCAGGAAAATTAAGGCTTATCTTTTTATTTTTATTTTTTTAGATGGAGTCTTACTCTGTCACCCAGGCTGGAGCGCAATGGCGCGATCTCGGCTCATTGCAACCTCTGCCTCCTGGGTTGAAGCAATTCTCCTGCGTCAGCCTCCTGAGTAGCTGGGATTACGGGCACGCGCCACCACACCTGGCTAATTTTGTATTTTTAGCAAAGACAGGGTTTTACCATGTTGGTCAGGCTAGTCTCAAACTGCTGACTTCGTCATCTGCCTGCCTCAGCCTCCCAAAGTGCTGGGATTATAGGCATGAGCCACCGTGCCCAGCCAAGGCTTCTCTTAAACACTAAAAAGGCATGTAATTGCTTGTTAGCAAAGTGGATATGACACATCTCTGATACTTTTTTCATTGTTGGTTTGGCTGAGCCGTCAGAAGACCTGATCTTCTTTTTCTCGACTTTGGCAAATGAGCCAGAGCCCCTCAGGCAGGTCACACAACCTGTCCCAGCCTGTCCCAGTGAGGGACAGTGAGTGGCCCTTCACATCCACGGTGTGGTGGCTTAAAATGTAATTAATCCTGTAAATATATTCCTTATAATTTAAGATTTTGTTTTTAAGCTAGAAATAAAAGACTATATAGTGCATGTTTTTTTTTAAAGTTATAGCTGAATGTGACTTATTAAATGTTCAACGGAATGTACAAATATATATATTTTAATACATACAGATTTTTTTCTTTTGGATTATTTCACTGGGTTAAATTCCTAGGTGAGATACTGGGTCAAGGCATACCAGCTGGCTCTTGCTAAGTGTTACCTAAGTGTGTTTCTAAAAGGATTATATCAATTTACCTGGCCACTAGCCAGGTGTGAGTGCACCTGTTTCCCAAAGCTTTGGCTGGCGTTAGGTATTTAATTTCTGCTTGGCTATTAATTGGGACCATACTATACATACAGTCTTTAATTTGCAGTTATTTAATTACTAAGAAAATTGAGTCTTAAAAATATATGTTTATTGTTTGTATTTCCTCTTAGATGCCTACTCAATTCAAAGCAACAGACATATTTTGAGTGCCCACCATGTACCAGGTAGTGTGTGCTACCTTCAAGGATGAGTGACCTAGTGAAAATGACCATTTGGGATAGGGTGGGGAAACCAGAATAGTATAGAAAATATATGACTGACTGTACTCCATAGGTAGAAGCACAATACTGACAGGCAGTTTGGGCAAAGTTCTTTGATTGAAAGACAAAGAAGGAAGGGCTTGACTCTGAAACATATTCGGCTTTTGCAGGGCAAGTGACTTTAGAGGTAGAGCTAGAGTTCAGATTTGTCTGGGTGAGAAAATACTGTATGGGAAAGGGAAAGATGCATAGAGAGGTAAAGGGTTAGTGCATAGAGTTGAGACTTGCCCATTATGGCTACAATGTGGAATGCTGGGGCTGAGGGATGGTGGGATTTTGGCTAGAAATGAATGGTCAGGGCTAAACTCAGGAATTTGATCTTTGTCCTGAGGGTTATTATTTTTTTATTTTTTATATTTGTATTTTAGTAGAGATGGGGTTTCACTATGTTGGCCCTTGGCCAGGCTAGTCTCAAAATCCTGACCTTGTAATTCACCCACCTCAGCCTCCCAAAGTGCTGGGATTATAGGCGTGAGCCACCTCGACTGGCCTATTTTCTTAATGAGGAATGACATGAGCTGATGTGTTTTAGAAAGACCTTTCTGGCAGCAAATGAGAGGCAGATTTGGAGACACTGGAGTCTACAAAATGAGCTTGTTTGTATCCTTAGCCATTTACCAAGGGTCGAAGATAAGATTATGAATAAGCTTTTTATGTAGTATGCATATTACCCCTTTATGTGACCTACTTAAAACGACACCTGAGGTCAGGCTTTCGAGACCAGCCTGGCAAAAATGGTGAAACCCCATCTCTATTAAAAATACAAAAATTAACCGGGCATGGTGGCCCACGCCTGTAATCCCAGCTACTCGGGAGGCTGAGGCAAGAGAATCACTTGAACCTGGGAAGCGGAGGTTGCAGTGAGCCGAGATCGCACCACTGCACTGCAACCTGAGCAACAGAGTGAGACTCCATCTAAACAAACAAACGAACAAACAAAACCAAGACAAAATTTTGGCAAAATAATATAAAATTGACTGTCTTAACTATTTTTAAGTATACATTTCAGTAGTGCTAAGTCCAGTCACATTGTTCTGCAGCCAATCTCCAGATGATGACTTTTAAATTAATGTGGTTGCGTTTCATTAAAAGGTGAAATTTGGCCAGACGCAGTGGCTCACAACTGTCATCCTAGCACTTTGGGAGGCTGAGGCGGGTGGATCACCTGAGGTCAGGAGGTCAGGAGCCTGGGCAACATGGCAAAACCCATCTCTATTAAAAATACAAAAATTAGCTGGGTGTGGTGGCACATGCCTGTAATCCCAGCTACTTGGGAGGCTGAGGAAGGAGAATCGCTTGAACACAGGAGGTGGAGGTTGCAGTGAGCTGAGATTGCACCACTGCACTCTAGCTTGAGTGACAGGAGGGAGACTCCATCTCAAAAAAAAAAAAAAGAAGATGAGATTTGTACAAAGTTACATTTTTTGTAAATAATTACTGATGCTTACTCAACCCTTTACATTGTATACTTCTCTTTATTTATTGATTTATTTATTGAGACAGAGTCTCGCTTTGTTGGCCAGACTGGTCTTGAACTCCTGGCCTCAAGTGATCATCCTGCCTCGGCCTGCCAAAGTGCAAGGATTACAGGCATGAGCCACCATGCCCAGCCAATACTCTTTAACATATATTATTTCATTTGATCCTCATACACATCCTTCTCAGGTAGTTATCTCCATTTTACAGACGAGAAAGATAAGGCCATGAGATATTGGATAACGTCTTAGCCAAGGTTACTAGCTAGTAAGTGGCAGAGATAAAATCTGAATAGAGGCATTCTGATGACCATGCCACTTCCAGAGGAAATGACAGGACTTTGTGTCCTACAGAAGGCTATAGCATGACCTCACAATTTCTAGCCCGAGAAATTAGATAAATGGTGGCTGGGAAAAACAGCCTATTTTGAAGGTAGATAACAAATTCTGTTTGGGGTTTGTTTTGCTAAGGATACTAGAAGAACATATTGATAGAGATGTCCAACAGGCAGTTGGAAATAGGGAGAGAAGTTTACATGCTAAGGATTTCATCCATTCAATCACTCATGCAACAGATATTACCTGGGTTATGCTCAGGGTTAGGAGAATGATGAACAAAACAGACATATTCTGGCTGGATGCTGTGGTTCACCCCTGTAATCCCAGCACTTTGGGAAGCCGAGGTGGGCAGATCACTTTAGGCCAGGAGTTCAAGACCAGCCTGGCCCATATGGTAAAACCCTGTCTTTACTAAAAACATAAAAATCAGCCAGGCATGGTAGCCCACACCTGTAGTCCCAGCTACTCAAGAGGCTGAGGTACGAGAATCACTTGAACCCAAGAGGCAGAGGTGAGCCAAGATCAGGCCACTGCACTCCACCCTGGGCAACAGAGCAACACTCTGTCTCAAAATAAAAAAATTTAAAAACTAGACATAGTCCCTGCATTCATGGAGCTCAAGGACTAGTGGGAAAAACTGGCATTGATCAAGAAATCACAAAAATAACTAATTGTAAACTCTCATTGACGAAAAGAAATACCATGCTATGTGAAGAGTTTACATAAAATAAGGGCACCAGGCCAAGTCTAAGGGTCAAGGAGCATTTCCTCTAGAATATAATTTTTGAAGATTTTTCTTCTTTTTTCTTTTTTTGAGATGGAGTCTCACTCTGTTGCCTAGACTGGAGTGCAGTGACACAATCTCGGCTTACTACAACCTCTGCCTGCTGGATTCAAGCAATTCTCCCTGCCTCAGCCTCCAGAGTAGCTGGAATTATAGGTATCCGCCGTCACTCCTGGCTAATTTTTGTATTTTTAGTAGAGACAGGGTTTTGCCATGTGGACTAGGCTGGTCTCGAACACCTGACCTCAGGTGATCCGCCTACCTCAGCCTCCCAAAGTGCTGGGATTACAGGTGTGAGCCACCCCTACTGGCCTTTTTTTTTTTTTTTTTTTGAGTCTCACTCTGTCACCCAGGCTGGAACGCAGTGGTGTAATCACAGCTCAGTGGTGTCATCACAGCTCAGTGGCACAATCACAGCTTATGGCAGCCTTGACCTCCCTGGCTCAGGCAACCCTCCCACCTCAGCCCCTGAGTAGCTGGGACCACAGGTGGGTGCTACCAAGCCCAGCTAATTTTTGTACTTTTCATAGAGATGAGTTTTCACCATGTTGCCCAGGCTGGTCTCAAACTGCTGGGCTCAAGCAATCTGCCCACCTCAGCCTCCCACAGTACTGGGATTATGGCGGGAGCTACCGTGCCCTGCCCCAATTTTTCTTCTTTCTCTCTTCCACATACACCTCCTCCAAGCCTCACCATTAAACCTCACAGGTAAATACAATGTAAAATATCTTCATAGAGAAATCCAGGACTGAGTATATATTTTGCATATGCATTTGTAAACCTCCCATAATGATTCACCTTACCATTTCCATGTGTCTAATCCACAATATCATTTCTTTTACATTATCTGACTTGTATACTGATCACAACCTTGTGAGGTAAGCAGGCAAGTATGACTATATGCATTTATTTTCTGAAGGAGAATGTGAGTCTCACAGAGGTTAACTAACTTGCCTAAAATCACATGGCTCATTGATGGGGGCAATGGGACTTGAACTTGGATCTTGTAACACCTAGATGGCATTATTCTTGTAATATTCATTATTTTATTCATTCATTCATCCATCAGACATGTGTTGATCACCTTCTGATTAGATGTCAGGCTATATATGGAGCCATCAGGAACCAGTGAAGATTTTTAAGCAGGAAAGCAGAACTGTTTTCCAGATGAGCAAACACAAAGTGGTGGTTTTCAAAGTACAGTCTGGGACCACTTACAGGACCAGAATCTCTGCAGTTGAGGCTCAGGAATCTAGTAATCAGCCAGGAATAGGAACTCTTTTCTGACTGCAATGCAGTGAAGAGGAGAAGCCCTGTATTAGAGAAGGAGGTGGTGCAACCAGGTAACGTGACCAGGTGAGAGGTGATGAGGTACAGAGAAAAAGGGATGCACTTTTGATTCATTTAGATGGTACCAACAGGACTTCCACTACACCCTCCCAGACAGTGGCTGAGGTTCAGGAAGCAGAGCTGGGGTTCCTACCTGGATCCTCTGGCTCTAGAACTTTACTGCACATGGCCGTTTATACCCACATCTTGATTTTAATTATTTTATATCTATGTTTCTTAGCACATTTTGCAAATCTCCACCTTATCTTGAACTGCCCTCAAGCCTTGGATTTCTTCTTCGCTTTCATAATACCTAGGAAAGAAGTAAGGGACAGCCAAGTAAAATTTTGAAAGTTGTAGAACATTTATTTCTTTGGGGCTGGTTACACAAGTGAGAAAGAAGTATATTTGATTCGGGAGGTAAAACAGCAGGCCTTGGGGAGATGCACTGGCTTTCCCCATCCTTAAACCCTAGGAGGCCTCCAGGAGACCTGAAGACAATAATTCCAGAAGCCCAGAAGGTGACCCCATTTCCTCTCGCCACGGTTATTACTGAATGTCAGTCTGCAGCAGTTTAGGAATTCAGGAAACTATAAAGAAACCATAACAGCCTCAACAACCCAAACATCAACATCAACAACCTCAACAATAAAATTCATTAAAATTCATCTCCTTCCACCCACCCACAACCGCAGACTCGAAGCTAGGAGGTTGAAGGGACTACAGGAGAAGCTCTGCGTTGCCCATGTTCATATTTCCTCATCGCCGGCCTGGGTTTCCAAGGATCTCAGGGAGCCTAGAAACTGACTCCTCCATTTCTGGATGGGAGCACTAAAGGCTAAGGACACCTCTCTCCTCACTGCTAAGCAGATCAAGATTAAAGCAAACTGAGGCGAAGGCCACGGTTGACAATGCCAGGGGAAGACTGGCCAGTCGGGGCACCCGCAAGGCCGCACAGGATGGGGTGGACTTGTTGGGAAAGCCGGCGGGCGACCGCCTACTACCGGACTTGGGGCGGGGCGTGTGAAACGCCCAGGACGGCGGGGAGGGGGCCCTTGAGGATGACCAATCAAAATGCGGACTGCGGCCCAGAGGCGGGACAGAGGCGTATCTTGGTCGAGATTGGATAGCGGCGGGGCGCAGGGAGGGGGCCGCGGGCTGTCCGGGTCCGCAGCTCTGCAAGTCAGCGTTATATATCGCAGTGGCTGCGCTGGAGAGAGCTGGTTGCGCCGCCTCGCACGTGTCTGGGTCCGACGCCCTCTTTGCCTTGCCCAGGGGTTCCGTCTGTCCCGGCTCTGTTCCGTCTCGCCCCGAGGTTCACTCCATACTTGGCGCCCCAAGCCTTTCACCTAGCGCCTCCAAGCTTTGGACCTCGACATCTGCAAAACTAGATGGTCACAGCCATGAATGTTTCACACGAAGTTAATGAGCTCTTCCAGCCCTATAACTTCGAGCTGCTCGAGGGCCTGCGGCCCTTTTTGGAGGAGTACTGGTGAGACTTGGGGAGAGGGAAAGGCCATGCTGGGGCCCCGGGGCGGGGACGCGAGGGGGTGGCATTGAATGCTTGCAATGATTTTCTTACAGAGCAAAGTTATCGGACTCCCTCATACTGGCTCCACACTACTGTTGTCCGAGGTGCAGGTAGTGTGGCACCTCAAAGAGATTAGAGCTGAAAGAAAGAAAGCACTAATAAGAGGATGGGGGAGAAGAACGTGGAAAGATACAGAAGCCAAAGACCGTGTAGTGAGAACTGGTCGTGGAGGCGTGAGGTTGATCTGAAGCCTTACTAGCTGACTTCCCTGTCCTTTGTTGCTGTGTGTGCGCGTGTGTGTGCACAGTGCGGGGCCTGGGGACAGCCTGCCCATCACAGTTATCCTGTCATTCCCCAGGTGCTCCACTGTTTCTGCTGTGGAGAAGGAGGCAAAGACAGGGAGCTCTTCCAAGCTTTCCCCAGGAAGAAGCTCTCTGGCTTAGCCCTAAAGCTCCCCAGAGGTTCTGTGGGCTGACTTTATGCTCCAGCCAATTTGCCATGACCCAACTAGGGAGAAGCCATTGCCACATTCTTCTTACACCACAGTCCTGGGCTGCTTCTAGGTGTGGGCCAGACAGCCGTCACCCACCTCCAACCTCACTGAGAGAGCAATAATCACAGAAACCTTGGACGTAGCCCCTACCCTGTGCTAGGTACTTTGTATACATTAATACTGCCAGGAGAGATGTATTATTCCCCCTTTACAAATGAGGAAGCCAGGGCTCAGAGAGTTAAGTTGGTTTTTCCAATGTCGCACAGCTAGTAAGTGGCAGAACTGGGGCTCCAACCCAGAGCACTCACCTGGAGAGATGAGTGGGCATTTCTCTAGTCAGCACCCTCCATGAGCCCATCCCCTTTGCCTTCTGCTTGCCAGGGCAACCTCATTCCCGATAGCCCTGATCTACCTGGTGCTCATTGCTGTGGGGCAGAACTACATGAAGGACCGTGAGGGCTTCAACCTGCAGGGGCCTCTCTTCCTCTGGTCCTTCTGCCTTGCAGTCTTCAGGTAAGATCCCACTCCCTGCCTCTTCTCTAGATCTTAGACTTCCATTCTTGATGCAAGCTTTCCAGATTGCATCAACCTCCATCCTGTCCCCAAGTCACCCTGTAACACTCTCCTCATCTCATTCTCTCAGCTTTAGTTCCCCTCCCAGCCTCCACCCTCTTCTATTATATTATCCTATTTTCCTTCTTTTTTAGACCCCGAGCTGGTGGTCTCTGCTTTTTCCCTCTTGTGTTCATAAAGTCTGTACTCACAACAAATTTCTCCAGCTTCTAATGTTCTCAGCTCCTAATACCCTCTCTCAAGACCCTCCAATAACTTCCCCATATTTTCTTCCCCAAACTCCTTCAGTCTTCCCCTATCCCTCTATGCATCTCCTCTCAGGCTCCTCACCCCTCCCAAGAACCCCATTCCTTAACTCAACTTTCAATCCCATCCCCCTGCATTCCCTGATGTTTCTGCTCTAGGCTTCTGGTTGACCTCATCACCTCTAGACTACTGGTTAGCCCAGGATCTCAGGAGCTTTGACCCGTCCCCCATGGACAGATCGGGAGGTGGTAGAGCTTGGAACACAGTGACTTGACCACCCTTCCAGGGGAAAGGTGGATCGGTGCCTGGGGATGACACTGACACCATCTTCCTTTGTCTCATTTCAGTATCATGGGGACAGTGAGAACGTGGGGCATGATGAGGACTGTGCTGCTTACTGGGGGCCTAAAGCAAACTGTGTGCTTCTGCACCTTCATCGAACATTCCACAGTCAAATTCTGGTCAGGGATCTTTCTTCTCAGCAAGGTCATAGAACTCGGTGAGTGGCAAGGCTTTGTCTCTCTGGTGCCTTGTGAACTGCATTCCTCCTCAGGGCCCTCCCCTCACCATCCCATGGAGAGTCCCTTTCCTACCCCTGGGTCCTAATAACACCTCTCACCCAAGTCCCTCTACAGATTCTCTGCCACAAAGACTCCCTCTCCTCCCCTCAGAATTTCTCCCATGTCCCCCCACACCCAGTGCAGAGGGTGGTCCCAGCACTGGGCAGTATGCCACCTATGATTCTCCATCTCCCAGGAGACACAGCCTTCATCATCCTGCGTAAGCGGCCACTCATCTTTATCCACTGGTACCACCACAGCACAGTGCTGGTGTACACAAGCTTTGGATTCAAGAACAAAGTGCCTGCGGGAGGCTGGTTCATGACCATAAACTTTGGTGTGCATGCCATCATGTACACCTACTACACTCTGAAGGCTGCCAACGTGAAGCCCCCCAAGATGCTTCCCATGCTCATCACCAGCCTGCAGATCCTGCAGATGTTTGTAGGAGCCATTGTCGGCATCCTGTCATACATCTGGAGGCAGGAGCCGGGATGCAACACCACGATGGAACACTTATTCTGGTCCTTCATCTTATATATGACCTATTTCATCCTCTTTGCCCACTTCTTCAGACAGGCCTACATCAGGCCCAAGGTCAAAGCCAAGACAAAGAGCCAATGAAGGGTTGGAGAGAACAATGAAGCTCCAGGCTCTCTCTTCTCCAGGGCACTAAGAGGCTGGGCTTAGTTTTGGGAGAATGATTAGGTTGCCTTACCTGCATGGTTTCCCCAGAAGATGTGTGCCCCAAGGTGGCTGAAATTTTTGACAGACAAGAAAGGTGACCCTGAGATGGGGGTGTGGTCTGTTACTTTGATGTTTCTATTTTTAATGTGAAGGCCAAGCAGGCCCTGGGGTGGGGGTGGGACGGAGGATATATTTCTATCCAGAAATCTTTCTTCTTCTTGCTCTATTTTTTTAATTAAAGATTTCAACTAAATTTTGAGAGTTTTGGGATTTGAGGGGAAAAGAGGGCTGCTGTGATGGCAGGAGGCTGCTGCCAGTGGGATGATTGGCAGGGGGGAAGCCTGAGGGTGCATGGAAGGGTGAGAGGCACACACACAGACACTGAAAGAATCCTAGGCCTGGTAGGCACTTAATAAATGTCTGTTACAGACCAGAGTTTTATTGCTGTTAGAGGCCCAAGCCCCTCATAGGAACAGTGAGAAACAGGTGGAGAAAGCTCTGAATTGCAGAGCCGACACCTACAAGGAAGCGTTGGAGACCAGATCTACCAGCTAGCCTCCCTGAGACCACGAGGTGGTGCCGCAGCACCGGCTGTGGCCGACGCCAGCCAGGTAGCTGGTTTCCCACGCCCCGCGCACGCACACACGTCTTTGCTCCAGGAACAATCCCCGGCTGCCCGGTTCTGGAGTAGGGGTGTGAGTGGGACTGAATCCCTAGAAGCCTGGACCCTCACCTCGTTCCTGTACATCCAGCTCGCCTGTAGACAGTGGGGGAGGATGAAGGGAAGAGGACTCAACCGCAACTCTGAATCATCAGGCCTTCGACAGTCCGCGCACGTTTATTTCATTTATCTTTGAAAACGAGGGAGGGGAAGCCTGGAGAAGGCGGGATGGGCCAAGGGTGAGTTGGCCCCCGGGGAGCTGGTCCCTGTTCCTGGCCTTAGTCCCAGGGCCGCGGTCTCTGTGTGGGGCCCAGTCCACCCCTCAGGTCTGGGAGGGGGAAGGCCCTCTCCTGAGCCGGCCGCCACCCCCCTCGCCAGCTGCCCAAACACCCATTTCAGACCCTGGGGCGGGGGCAAGCCAGTCAAGACGACCCCAGTCCGCGAAGGCTGCGAATCGTCGTCCCCGCCCTCTGGGATGATCCACGGGCGGGGCCGCTCATACTGGCCGCTCCACGGCGTACTGGCACGGACTGAGGTTGGCGGCCGGGGGCGGCCCGTGCACGGCGGGGTAGCTGAAGGAGGCGTGCTGTTTGGCTTTGAGCCGCAGGCTGGCTAGGCTCGAGTTACAAGGGTCCCGATAGACGTAGGGGGAGGAGGCGGCGGCCGCGGCGGCGGCGGCTGCCGAGGCATAAGGGCAGGACACGGCCCCTGAGGACACGGCGGCCGGAGCCAGCCCGGGGGGCGCCCCGCCCAGGCCCTGCAGGGCCCCGGGCCCTGGCACGGTGCCCGGGGCAGCCGCGGCGGAGGGCACCATGGAGGCGGCGATGGAGCTGGGTGGCGAGAAGACGGGCTGCGAAGCCAGAGGCCCCACGTTGACCGAGTTGAAGGCGAACGGGAAGGTCTTGGCGGCGAGCGGCGGGGCGAGCGCCTTGGGCGGCCAGTTGCCGTACGAGTAGCCGGGGTACACCTCCTCGTAGGGCGGCACTAGCCCCCCGAGCGGCGCTGCGAAGCCACCCTTGCATAGCTCGGCCTGCTGGCTGCGCTCACGCTTCCGCCACTTGGCGCGCCGGTTCTTGAACCATACCTGCGGGCGCGGGAGAAAGGCGGTCAGGGCTTGGGGCCGGGTCTCAGAGACTGGAGGGCGGGCCACCCCACCGCACCCCCGACGGGGCTTCCAGCCGGGCGATGTGGTGAATAAACGAGATGAGGTGGCTGGAGACGGGGTGGGAGGGGAGGAGAGCACGGAGTCCAGGGTCGGAGAACAGAAAGCGCGGGCGGCAGAACTGAGTCATCGGCGCCAGGGTCTGGGGGAACAGTAGGATGGGGTCGAGGAGAGGTGGAGAGGGTAAGGAGAGATAATGTCAGGGCCGAAGAAACGCGCGGTCTGAGTGGTAGGGAGCACTGCGAGCAGAGGCTGGAGGTTGGCGACCTGGAGGCCGCGTGGGGTTGTGGCCGGGAGCCGGGGGCCAGAGGCCAGGGCCCGGGGGCGGGGACAGGTGGGGCGGAACTGCAGGCCGCAGGGTCGCAGGCTGCACTTGGAGGGCCCGCGCGGGTGCGAGTCACGGGTCAGGAAGGCATACCCGTACGCGGGCCTCGGTGAGGTTGGTCCACACAGCGATCTCCTCGCGCGTGCTCATGTCGGGGTAGCGGTTCCTCTGGAAAGTCGCCTCCAGCTCCTGCAGCTGCTGGCTGGTGAAGTGCGTGCGCTGCCGCCGCTGCTTCTTCTTCAGCGAGCCGTCCTCGGGGGAGCCTCCGGGCAGCGAAGCTGAGGCCTTCTCCGAGTCTGGGAGCCAGAGTGGGGGCAGGTCACAGGGCGCCCAAGCCTGCACGGATTCTCCGGCTCGGGGACCTTCTGAACCACCCGCTGGCTCCCACCCAGGCTGCCCAGCCGGGGTCCCACCCAGCTGGGGATGAAACTGTTATCTCCTCCACCCTCGGAAGGGGGTGCGCTCACCGCTGTGCTCCTGGCCCTTGCAGCCGTGCTCTGGGAGCTGGGGGTGAGGAGTACCCGCGTCTGACAGCGACAGGGCAGGGCTCCGGGCCTCCGCCTCGCTGAGCAGGCCAAACTCCATGGAGGGAGGGCTCTGGAGGCGAGAGAAGACAGACCAGGATAGTGGGGGTAAAATCTCCGGCTTAGCTGGGTCCCAGCAGCTTTTCCCCGTAAGTTCCCTGCCGCCTTTCTCAGCCATAAAGCTACCCCTGCGTGGGGCTCCCTAAGATAGAATCGGGAAATTGCAGCCTAAGGGGGAAGAGGTGCATGCTGAGAGGTTCTCTGCATAGATATATAAACTAGGCTTTGTTTTGTTTCCTGCTGGAAACTAGAACAGTGCCAGGTATACAGTTGGGGTTCAATATTTATTGAATGAAAATGTACACTCTATAGGCGGGGCACGGTGGCTCACCCCTGTAATCCCAGCACTTTGGGAGGCCGAGGCGGGATCACTTGAGGTCAGGCGTTCGAGACCAACCTGGCCAATGCGGCAAAACCCTGTCTCCACTAAAAATATAAAAATTAGCTGGGCAGGGTGGTGCATGCCTGTAATCCCAGCTACATGGGAGGGTAAAGCAGGAGAATCGCCTGAACGCGGGAGGCAGAGGTTGCAGTGAGCCGAGGTTGGGCCACTGCACTCCAGCCTGGGTGACAGAGCTAGACACTGTCTCAAAAAAAAAAAAAATCGACACTATAGCACACCACATACCCTATACTACATCGGTAAAAACTTCAAATACTTCTCACCTGAATGCACAAGATCACCCTATACTCACACCTGGCCCTCAGCCAGTCATACCTGAGACACAGACCAGATGTCTGTTACCCACTCTTCTTAGGACAGATTGTACTTTGAACCAGACTTGACATTTCTCCCTTAAGAATAATGGCTGCTATCATTTATGTGTACTTACTATGGGCCTTTACCTCATCTCTCTCCCCTCACAAGGGTATGTCAAGTATGATCATCCTTTTTCCAGTGAGGAAACAGACGTGAAGGAACGTGTTGAGGATCACAGAGCTTGTAAGCAGTGGGATTGAGAGCTGCACCAGGTCTGTGAGATTCCTAATGATTTTTCCTTGTTTCCTTTTTATTTTTCTGATCCAGTCAACTCAGAACGCTTGCTTTCTCACATTGTGCTCTTTGGGGCCTTCCCTTGAGATCCCCTCAGGGACTCAGCTACAGTTCTAGCCTGGCCTTACTTGGGTCTGCTTCAGCTAGGGCAGGCTCTGCTTTGGTCTGTTTTGTTTATGATTTCTTTTCTTTTTTTTTTTTTTTTTGAGGTGGAGTCTCGCTTTGTTACCCCAGCTGGAGTGCAGTGGCATGATGTTGGCTCATTGCAGCCTCCACCTTCAGAGTTCAAGCGATTCTCCTGCCTCAGCTTCCCATGTAGCTAGGACTACAGGCATGTGTCACCATGCCCGGCTAATTTTTGTATTTTTGGTAGAGAAGGGGTTTCACCATGTTGGTCAGACTGGTCTCAAACTCCTGATCTCAGGTGATCCACCTGCCTTGGCCTCCCAAAGTGCTAGGATTACAGGCGTGAGCCACCACGCCCGGACTGTTTTGTTTATGATTTCTGAAGAGACTTCATTTGAAAGAAGGATAACAAGATCAAACACAAGTATGAAAGCCACTGGGTGCTTGGGCTGGGCCTGCTCTCATGCCTGCACTGGCATACACTGCATCCTACCAGTGACGGCTCCACTCATGCACAGCCTCTACCAAGCCCACTCCAGGCTCTGGCAGGAACTTCATAAGACCACCTTCCTACTCATACTTCCTATCGCAAACCTAGCCTCACATTGCCCAGGAGACTCCCTGGGTCCCTGTCCAAGTTTCTCCTGCAGGGTCCCCTTTTCTGCCTGCTCTCCCAGGACCCCACTGCGGGGAGGAAGGGAAATGGGCAATACTAGGGCTCAAGACTCTGGCTGCCTCTTGGTCAGAGGAGAACAGAAGGAGGCTAGGGACAGAGGGAAGGGGTAGAGAGCTGAGTGGAAGGGGTCTCTCTGTCCCTTACACCCCTTCCCCATTAACAGGGGCTTAATGCAGGCTGCGCAGGATGGCATTAATGTGGTGGATTAGCCTAGATTGAGATGTGTGTCACTTGGCTGCTCTGGATTTATTAGGAGCCTTTCTCAGGGAGGTGCAGATGGGCAGCGGCCTGTATTTGCATATGGTAATGCCCCCTTCAACCAGCTCAGAGATAACAGCTGTGCCCCCACTCCCCACCCCACCTCTCAAGCCAGGTTGGGGGTAGAACTGAGGTCAAGGCAGGAGGTTGAGAAACAGTCCCTGCTCTTTCCACAGGCAGAGGGGTCTAGATCTTGGACCTTTTACTGGATGTGGAGAGACAGGGCTGGCGGGAACCTGGGATAGAAGGAGAAGTTAGGCCAGGACTGGAGGTGTGCTCAGCTTACTGACCCCTTCCAGGTCAGGTCAGGAGGCTTGGGGCTGGAAATCTTTGGCCGACAATGCTCTGATGGAAGACAGATGTCCCTGGGAGGGAACTATGGCAGCCTTGGCTAGTGGTTCTTCCCAAATAGCTGGGAAAATGAGGGAGGAAGGTTAGAACTGAGAGCTGGAAAAAGGGGTGCTCTGAAGTCTCCCCTTCATACCCAAGATGCCCTTGAAATGCAAATCATGCCCCTGACTTTTCTAGAGGTCATGGGAACATGGAGCTGGGAAAAAACCCAGAGAGGGGTTTACCTGTGGGAAAAGCAGCCCCACACTTGTCACCTAGCCTTCCAGTCTGCTTTGGCTCCAGACTTGCAGTTTTCCAAATTCTCCTGCTCCCCCCGCACCCGCCCCCACCCCCGCCAGCATTCTATACCTGCATCTTGCTTTCATTCTGTTTCAGCAGAGGGAGGCAGGGTGAGAAGGGATATGGGCCAGAGGAAAAGCCGAGGCCAGAAAGCCGAGTTCAGGCTGCGTTTTCCCAGAGACAGACAGACACATGTGCAGACACACACAGGCCCCCCAGTCAGACATAATAAGCACTTGGACTTGGAGCTAGAGGCACACAAACACACACTCTCCCACACATGCGCTGCCACATCCAGGCAGACAGACATGCACCGTCACACAGTCTCCTCTCTGTGACAGGGACAGCTGCTGGGGCTGTTTTGGAGCTAGCCATTATTACCCTTCCCCCCACCCCTCTCTGGCCCCTCTGAACCTCAGCTCTCAGTCCCAGGAGCTAAGGACTCTGTGTGGGGGAGGGGAGGCCAAGGGGGCCAGGGGAGTGTCCTGCACTGGATGGCTGCTGAGTGAGGAGAAGGCATGAGAATTCTGGAGCTGGAGGATGGGGTGGGGAGGGGGGACAGGAGGTGCCCAGGCGCCTCTCAGGAAAGTCATCTGGTACAGCCTAAAGAAATTAGGTTTGGAGTCAAGAGATCTAGGTTCACATCCTGGCTCTACAACTTACTGTGTGTCCTTGGCAAGTTACTTTACCTCTCTAGGCACATTTCTTCATCTCTAAAAGGAAGTTTATGATCTTTTCCCTACTTGCCTTCAGTATTGTTATAAGGTTAGATAAAAACATAACATGTAAAAATGAGTAGGGATAAAACTCTACCTGAGTAATTTTTTTTTCTCACTCATCGAACAAATGTTTATTTAGCACATTCTATGAGCTGTGCATTGAATTGGCACTGGGGGTGGAGTGGCTAAGATCTCATCCCTGTGTCTGCCCTTCCTTGAGTGGGTAATCATCTCCCCAGACTCTGTATCCTCTAGTGTACTGTTTCCCTAGTGAATGAAGGTGAGTACACTGCATTGCTGAGAGATAGGCCACACATGCTGTGAACACTCTGTCCTGAGCATGGAGGACCCAGTCAACGAGGTAACAGCAACATGGGCAGAGTAACCCAAGCTGGGAGCCACTTTCGGGATCAGGGACTGGTAAAGGAAAGAAGGAAGCCTTTAGGCTCCTGCATGGGCTAGTAACAGCAGAGAGAGGAGCCATGGCTGAGAAGGGCCCTGACAGTGAAACCGAAGAGAGAAGGAAAGAACAGTAAAGCCAGGCAGGCAATAGAGGGATGGAAGGGTGGGGGCATAGACCTCTAGCCAACTCACGTCCGGGTGGGCTGGTCAGGCAAAGGCTGGGGGCGCCACGCTGTTGTCTGAACTGGAGACAGGCTGGCTGAAGATTAAGCTCCCCCAAACTGCTGGAGGTCAGGAAGCTAGGGAGTTGGGACTGAGGCCAGGGACTTTGCCTCACTCAGTGGATAGAGGGGAACAAGCAGTAGGTCTGGAAGCTGCAGGATTGGTTGATGCTAGCAAGAAATACCCAGGCAGGGACAGACAGAGTGAAGAGATAACAGCGATGGTGGGTCCAGCTCTGGGAGGGGGCTGCCAGCCCCACCCCAGCCTTTTTGCCACACCCTGCTAGGGATGTGTGGCCCAGTCCCACTGGGGTCAGGGTGGCAATCCCAGGCCCAGGGAGTACAGAGGGCCTACAGGTATGCTCTGATTCTGCAGTACAGGCTGGAATTACAGGAAGCCTGGTCATGCATGCAGCAAGAATGAAATATACAGGACATTTGAAGGCAGAGAGCAGATCTTAGGCCAGGGAGGCCACAGTGGGGAGGCCATGGTTTCCAAGGGACACAACCCCATGGCAGTCAGCGGTCATGTGGACCCACGTAAGTCCTGAAGCCAGAGGGGAAGACCAGGGACATAGTGACAGCCCATGATTGGTTGCAATAATGATGCCTGAGGCTGGAGGCATAATCTGGAACCCAAATGGGAGAAAGCCTTTCTCTTTCAGGGGATAACTGGAGAAGATATAAGAGGAGCTGCAGTTGTGATGTTTTCATCTTATAAACCTGAATCTGAAGTGAAGCCCTTAAGTGGACATGGTCGCATGTTCATTAGGGACGCTGAGCAGTCAGACTCTGTGGTCTGCTGAACTGCAATGTGCAAATGGGAGCAAATCGAGACACATTTGCTTACAGCCCCAAGACTCAGGTGGAGGCAGCAAAGATTTGAAGTACTCAATTTATCAAGGGATGAATCAGGAATCAGAGAAATGACTCCACAGTCTTCCTGCTCTTCCTTGCTTCCTTCCTTCAGCAAGTGTTAGGTGTTAAGAGGGATCCCCAAGAACAGTAGCGCACAGACCCTAACTTGTAGGAGTCTGCAGCGTAGGGAGGCAAACAGAGCAGAGGAGGAAAAGATGGACTGCATGGGTCTGACTCCCAGACTGTGGGAGATCAGAGAGAGGGAAGCCCATGGAAGGTGGTACTAAGTGTTGGGGGCTCAGAGAATGTAGGCACGTGACTGAATTGGGAGTTCAAGAGGCAGAGAAGGGGTATGGCCTTCTAAATAATCAGCAGTGTTGGGAATAAACTGGCAGGTTGGGAGGGCAGTGGTGAGCCTAGGATAGTCAGAGTCTCAGTGCAGGCCACGGGAGATTAGCAGAGAGAAATGAGTCAAACCGAAGGGGCCTTCAATGGGGGGCAAGGGGTGGTGGTTCAGATTTGACAAAGTCTAGGCTAAAGTATGTCCAGCTTTTTCATCAAAAACCCCCAAGATTCACCCTAAGCCACAGCCCTGAGTAAAGCAAAAAACAAAAACAAAAAACCACCAGGAGCTGTGGCTCATGCCTGTAATCCCAGCTCTTAGGGAGACAGAGGCAGGAGGATAGCTTGAGCCCAGGAGTTCGAGACCTGCCTGGGCAATACAGCGAGACCCTGTTCTCCACAAAAAAAAAAAAAAAAAAGGAAAAAAAACAAACAAACCCTAAGACCAGTTAAAACCAACATCTAATAGGAAACTAGAAGCATGACCTAAAACAGCTGCTGCTAGTATGAAATTGTTTTGAAGTTGCCAGCTTTATGTTAAAAATGCAAGCAAATTTTTCATTCTATTTCATACTGTAGTCATGGAATATAAAATATTTTCATATAAAATGTTTTATTTTCATATAAAAAGAAAAATTCTTTTAATATAAAAATAAAGCACATCCCCACACCAGGAAGAGGGGCCCTGTTTAGACTGTGTGTCATGCCTCTCCCACGCGCGTACTGCCCTCCTCCCACCCCACCCCACTATGAGAAGCAATGCACCAAGCAGCGGGGGTCACTAGAGGCTTGTAGCTAAGGGTGTGACAAAAACAGCATCTTTGTGACCTTTATTTGACAATGGTAAGCAGAATGGGTTGGGCAGGGAAGAAATAGGAAAGGAGAAACTACTAACTGAAAGGTGTAAAAAAGGCCCCAGGGCAGGACAATGGGAAAGGAGAGGGTGAGTTTTGAAAGTTATTCCTCTCTGTCTTGTCCTAACTCTTACCTCACTGATGATCTTTTCCTTTTCCTCCCCATCATTCTTTTTTTTCTCTCTTTTACTGTGGGGTTTTCTAGACCTCCCCATCATTATTTTCATGAGTCCTTGGCAGTGGCCATGGACACCCTAGACACCCCAAAGCTCAGGACCTAATGGATCCTTCAGGTTAGTCTGGGAGGCATCATTTAGTGTGAATGGAGAAGAAAAGATTCCACTGGCTCCATCCTCTGTCACTACAAGTCAACTCTAGCCTGCTGTGCCTGCCCTCCCTTCCTGAACCCAAGTCTTGGGCCCATGTTCTCATCCCTGAGCAGGAGGCAGGCAGAGATATTTGGCCTGATGATAGACTGGCTAAGCATCTGGGGAGCTCCCCAGAGTTTTTGGACAGGGGCAGGGGTATTGGCTAGCATCTGAAGCCCATGGTAGGGTGGCCCATCTGTCATGAAGAACCCTCCTATGGCTGCATCAGGGATGTGATTAGGCTGCTCTAAGTCTCAGCCTCACTCTTCCAAACAAAGATTCTGGAGTTTGGGCATAATAATAGCAATGCTTCTTATTTCTATGGTGCTTCTCCATTTGCAAAGGACTTTCCCAGACATGATTTCATTTAACTCTCACAACTGCCCTCCATGGCAGGAATGCCTATCCTTGTTAGACCTCTAAGAAGGCAGGATCGAAGGCTACACAGATTGAAGAGATTCAAACCACCTAATTCTGCTCATTCCATGCCTCACTCCCCCACCCTGCAGCTATGCATGACTCTGACATGTGCTGATCCTCCCAAGCCCTGAAGGATTCCATTTCTACTTCCTGCCTTTACCATCTCTCTGGAAATGAGCTCTGGAAGTATGCTGCCCACTGTGGGCCAAAGAACGTTTTCCTATTCAATCCAAGCTTGCATCACTCCAGTTCTAAGAGGCCCCCTCATCTCCAGTTTCAAGATTTGGGGAGCAAGCAATTCTTCTGCATATGTAGGCCTTTTATTATTGCAGTAGATTTCCATCCTGTTTCACCTTCCAGAGGACTAAACTTTGAAATTTGCTCTCGCCAGCAGCCCCTGGCTCCCCATTCTGTCAACCATTCTCTGACCTGCTCTAGGCCCATGACATTCTTCCTAAGAGCCAGTGACCAGGCATGCATTCAGCTACATGGCTTTATGCAAGGGTGGGAAAAGGTTCTGTCTTTTGTTTCCAATCATCTTCATTACGATACGACCTCTTTGGCCTTTTTGGCAAAAGCACAACTTTGGGCTAAAGTCTTCAGGGAACCATCTGTAATGCCTTCTCTATTCCTTTCCTGACACAGAGCCCTTCACTTCACCTATAATTTCAGTGATTTTATGGGAGCACAGCAATGGGAGCACACACCCCTGAAAAGTGTATCAGAATGTGATGGGGGTAACCATGGTATGTCTTTACATTTATCAAAAGAAGGCAAAGAAAAAAAAAAGGTTGAGAATCCTAGCCAATGATAAGCAAACTCTAGAACTGAGGAATGGAATGGGAGTGTGGGGAATACATATTGTATGTCACTCATAGGTGAAGGGTGAGAAAGGTTGAAACCACTGTTTAGATTACTCATTGCTAAATACAATGCCTTGGACTTGTCCTTGTGAAAATTCAGTCCCCAGCTGGGCTATCTTGCTCACTTATATGGACTTGTTCTCCCTACTCTGCTCTCTTCAGGATAACTGAACTCTGGTTAGAATTGGGATCAGGGCGGATGGTCACTGTATGGGCCCAGCAGAGTCAAGGCTGTATCCCAGCTGCAGGGAAAGTAAACTTGGCTGGTTGGTAGGGCCGGGACATGCTTCCCAACCAGACTTAAAGGGCCAGATAGCCCCCTTTTGGACCCCAGAGTCTGGATTCCATGAGCCTCCTTCCCACCTCCGCTCAGCCACCAGGGTGGTGCTGGGACTGGTAGGGCTGAGGAAGCAAAAGGGAAACAGGCACAGGGTTTTCTTTGCTAATGGGGCTGTAGTTTCTCTTCTGGCCTGGGATCCTGCCCACTGTTGGGAAGGAGCCTTGGTTGGCTGACACTCTAGCAAGGAGTCTGAGAGGTGTCTGGTCAATTGTGTTGGAATTAGGGGGCAAATGAGGCTGCCAGGGGCTTATGCCCACCTCTTTCCTGTTTTCCCATTGCCTTTTGTCACCCGTTCCTTCCTTTCCTGGTCTTGATTCCCACCAGCAGTCTCCTCATTGGCCTTCTCTCCTCAAATTTGGATTCTGGAAGTACAGAGTGATGCTCTGATCTATTCTGAATTGAAGGGGGCATGTGTCCCAGCGCACTTCACCCCAAGGCCGGGCTGCAGCCTTTACTCTCACTCCCTGCTTGCAGCTTCGCAGCCCAAAGGAGCAGAAACAAGTTTGCAGAGTGTGAGCTGGGATTTGAGGTGACCCACAGCAGCCGACCCCATCGCACATGCAGCAGCTGGGCAGGCGCTGCCGGGTAGATGGACATGCCACCCAGCCAGGGACATTCTGTCCGCCACTGCCCGACGCAACGTCCGCTCTGGAGAGACCCACTTCGCTACCCCGGACATTCTGTCCGCTCCAAGCCCCATGCACCGCGGACATTCTGTCCGATTCTGAGGCGGCCCCAAGTCAGGACCCATCTGGGCCCAGATAGCCCAAGCCAGATCCACCAGATCCGTTGCCTGGTCATTCTGACCCGCACAGCGGCCATCTGACCCAGTCGCGGCCAGGCTCTCACAACGCGGCTCCTATTCCAACTGTGGAGCAGCTGGGAAGAAAGCGTGTGAGACCAGGCGCACCCCGGCTCCCAGCCTCTGGAGTCTGTCTGAGCCTGGGCCGAGGGGCGTCAGGCGCCGCAACTGCCCCCAAACTGGGGGTCGCCGCCGGCTCCCCCGCTGGCTAGGGCCTCTGCAACCCCTTTCGCTCACTGGCCGCCTGCCCCTTGCCCTGGGATTCCAGGGCGCTTTCTGGTAATGGTTTCCAGACTCCCTACTCCCTGCCTCGCGAAGCCCCTATCCTGGCTTCCAGTCTCCGGCTACGTTCTGGATTCTCTGAGTCTCCTCCTTCCCTATTCCCTGGTTCTTACCCTGAGTTCCCCTTTTCCCAGGTCCTGGCCCCAGCTCTGCCGTCCGCCCTCCCAGTCTCAACCCGTTCCCTCGACACCGGAGTTCAGCTGCCCCAGGTCCCGTTTTAGGGATTCTGAGGTCCAGCAATAGTTCCTCGGCCCCATGAGCCCCTCTCCTTAGAATGGTCAAACACTCACAGTACGTCCCGCAACAGGCAGACTCCTGGCAGCGGCTGCGGCGGCGGCGATCTAGAGGGCAGGCAGGGGCCAGGGGCCGGGCACCCGGCCGGAGTGGGGGCCGCCCCCCTGCTCCTGGGCCGCCGTTCCGCTCTGGCGCTCCCGGACTCGCGGAGGGAGTGAGCCTCACCGCGTACTGCCACCCCCAGCAGGCGCCCATTCACTTTATGGCAGACCAGGGCGCCCCCAGCCCAACGAGGCGAGCTGCGCGCGTCAGGCCCCGCCCCTTTCCAGCTGCGCTGCCGGGGCTCCGCCCTTTCCAGCTGTGGATTTCCAGGTCCCGCCTTTGAGGGAGGGGTCTGACCGGCGAGACGCCAAGAACACCGCCCTCTGGCCAATCAGAAGCGCTCCTCAGTAACTGGGCCGCGCCCCTCCCCACGTGGCACAGACCGCGCTCCGGCTAGGACGCTTTGGCAGAGCCAAGTGGGCGAGAGTAGAGTGGTCCCGATACCCCCGGGTAAAAGGGGTTGGCTGGCGGCGAAGTGGGGCTGGGCCACTACCCCGAGCAAAGTGGATCGGCGCCAGGTGGGAAGGCGCACGGGGCCGCCGGGTCTCAGCACTCAGACTTCTCTGCCGCTCAAGTTTCGCCGATTTTCTCCACTTGTCGCTGTCCGTCTCTCCTCCCTTTTGTCTCTGTTCCAATCCTCCTACGTCTCGCCTTTCTTTCCTCTTCTTTCTCCTCAGCCGCTTTGCTCCTGTTTACCCCTCTCCCTCCTCTGCCACTTTAAACCCTCATTTCTCTTCGTCTCTGTTCGTTTTTCTTCATATCTTTCCTCTTCTTCATTTCTCCCCTCTTTTCCAAGGAAGGTGACTTCGTGGAGACAGCAGGGTTTGGAATGAGACAAACCAAAGTGGTATTCCAACGCTGCCACGGACTGCACCATCACCGAGTGAACTTGGACAAGTAATTATCATCTCCCTCCCCGCACAAAACAATTAAGAGGAGGTTCCTGCTGGATCTCAGGGCTTGGGCTGGGCACTCCAAATGCATGGACCGATTGCCTTTCAGTCTGCACCGTCGTCTTGCTTGGGCTGTGCTCTCCCTCCTTTGGCAGGGCTGGTTTCCCGCTGGTGGTACCAGGTTAAGTCCTGTGGGCAAGGTGTGGCCTTGGTGCCTGCTGGTTAGGTATTTGCAAGGGACAGGATAGATGTCCAACGAACATCCTGGCAGACTGTACTGTCCCACCCTGACTTTGGCCTCAATTTCCAGGAAGCAGGCTCCTTCTCTTCTCCCAGTTAGGATGTGTTGTTGGGTGCTCCAAGAGCCTAAGTTCAGTCACACAATATGCCCCTAAGGCAAATCTGAACAGTCATGTATCGACTGTTCAGTGACTCCCATTGCCCTCAGGATAAAGGTCAAGCTCCCTTTTGTATGTATACTTGACATACAAGACCTTCAGGACCTGACCTTGTCTTCATCTCCAGTTTCCTAGTAGTTTCCTGCACACCTCTGACCCTTCCTGTAAAAGTAACTCATCTTTATATTGTAAATTCCTACTCCTCCAATGTTCCACTCAGGCCTTGTTTTCTCTGGGAAGCCTTTTCTGAACTCTCAGGTTAGCCTCTAGCTCCCATGACCCTCTGTGTATAACCTCTATTACACTACCCACCATATTGAACGGATCAGCTTATGTGTTGTCCACTATGAGACTAAAATTTAGGAGGGTAAGGACCATGTCTATTATTCCCAGGCATAATGTAGAATATCAATGAATATGTCACATTGAAATCTATGAGGAAGATATTCTGCCTGGTAAGATGATGATTAGTGGTTAGGAGGGACTAGGGAATTGTCATCTCTTTCTTCTCCATCTCTACTGGACAATCACATGCTTTTAGAATGATGAATCTCTGGAGGTATGTGGAAGTGGATATGGGTGAGCAGGAAGTTTTGGCCCACTTAGAGGATTTTCCAGTGGGCTCTCCAGGACTTCTCAATTTGAGACAGGCCCAGGACACCAATTTCCAGTTTTCAAATGAGGAAGAAAATGGCTCAGAGGTAAAATAGAAAGAGGTGCTATGATGGTATATCCTCTTTTCCTGATTCTTTGGGTGAAAGAGGCTAGATCCTCAGCTGGACCCACTGACCAGAAGCCCAAGGTGCAGGTGTAGGGAGTTATTGAGGGGTTCTTCAGGTTGGATGTCACTTCTGATGGGTGCTTTACACTAGAGTATTGTGGCCAGGAGTGGTGGCTCACGCCTGTAATTTCAGCACTTTGGGAGGCTGAGGCTGGTGGATCACCTGAGGTCAGGAGTTCGAGACCAGCCTGTCCAACATGGTGAAACCCCATCTCTTCTAAAAATACAAAAATTAGCCCAGCATGGTGGCAAACACCTATATTCCCAGCTACTTGGTAGGCTGAGGCAGGAGAATCACTTGAGCCCAGGAGGCAGAGGCAGAGGTTGCAGTGAGCCAAGATTGCGCCACTGCACTCCATCCTGGGCGACAGAGCAAGACGCCATCTAAAAAACAAACAAACAAAAAACAAACAAAATGAACAAAACAAAACAAAAAAACCAACAACAAAAAACTAGAGCATCGTAGCACATGGATGGTCTTTAGATGTATGGTTTTGAGACTACATTCCTATGTGGTTATGGAACTTCCCTGGACTTGAGTTGTCCATAACTGGGAGGAAGTATGGAAAGAGTTGGTATCTTTTTTCTCTGCCTCCCAGCAGTCTCTCCAGTTCTGCAGGGACACTGGGGCTCTAGTGTCTTAAACAGGCTGAGAATTTCATGATTCAGACTGCTAGGAGAAAACCCATCCTCTTGGTCTCTTTCCACACATTCTCACTTCCAGGTAACACAGGTAATTCTAAATAGCTTAGTAACCTCCATCACCTCTTGCAAATGGAGGAGGCAGCTGGGAGCAAGAGAGTGAAAACAGGTGGGCATCCAACCCTCAGGCCCCTTAGCGTTTCTAAGGCAAACAAGAAAGACTTCTGTTTCCTATCACTGAAAATGTGCGCTAAGCAGCGTATTTAGCTTTCTGTCTGGTGGATAAGGCCCGTCCAAGGCTTGGTATGAGAGGCAGACCGGGAGTCACAGCCCGATATATTAAGGCATAAGTGGTGACAAAAGGCAGTGAAAAGAGTTCACCTGGGTCTGAGGAGACCCAGGGATTTGTTTCTCTGCTCTGCTATTTACTGCTTATGTGAACCTCGGCCCAGCCTTCCACCCTGGGGCTGTTTCCTATGACGTAAAATGAAGAGACTTAAATTAGATATCCAGGGCTTCTGCTACTTCCCATTTTCTCTATTTCTGGATAATGGGAATGGGGCAGAAGGCGCTGAAACAGAGTTGGGACGTGACAGACACAACTGTGAGAAGCCACAACGAGGAAGGTGGACGAGAGGAAGAGGAGAGGAGGGTGTGGAATGGATTGCTGGACTTATTTTAGGATGAAGGAAGCCCAGAGTTGCCTCGAAAAGGAGTGATCCCTCAAGGAGCATGGTATTGGCCCAGGTAACTTTGATAGTACGTGGACAGGGGAATAAGGCTGCCCGCTCAAGCTCTCAAAACGGACCCCGCCCCTTTCCAGCCAATTGTATCCCGTAATGCGCAGCAGCCACTGCGAAACCGCGCACTGCAACCGAACTCTACCTAACTCCACCTCTCTAACCGCCCAGCACAGTTCCTAATTTTTTATTGGATTTTTAAACTGTCACTCAGAGAGTACTCGTATTCGTTGGTTGTCCCCTACCTACCCTTTCTTTCCCTTGTAATCTCGCCTCTTTAGGCACTACCCGCCTCCTGTAGCCAATTTCCTTTATTCGATTGGATAGTCGGAATGCTACTTTTCACGGTGCAAAGCTATGATTGGCTGCATCCGGCAGGACTCGCGCAGTTACCAGGCAGCGGGCTAGACTGAGGCTAGTTACCACGTCAGTGAGCTGACAGGGAAGGTAGCCGGCTCCACTACCCGTCCCGGCCGACTCATCCTGGCGGACTGCATTCCCACCCTTACTTCGGCCTCAATTTCCAGGAAACGAGCGCCTTCTCTTCTCCCATCTGCTACCAGAGCCGGGAGACCTGCTCGGAGACGCCTCCGGGGTGCGGGCTGGACATGAGCAGCGGCTGCCGGTCCTGGGACTAGGCCCCGCCATTTTGGATCCGCTGACAGGTCAGCGAAGTCTCTGCCTAGAGTTCCGGTGTCGTGAAGGCCTCCCTGACATTGCGATAGGGAATTAGGGGGAAGGACCCTTAAATTGGGCAGCCAGGGTGGGTTAAGGACGCAGCGGATAGGAATAAGACAAGGGAAGGGTTGTTGTGGGAGGGAACAGAAAGGTATGCAGGGGCAAAGGTCAGGCCCTTGCCACAGGAGGGGCGATTTCTGCTCTCATTACTGATCCATTGCAGGTGCTCAAATCTTCTAGTTTCCCAGGCTTGACTTAGTCTTCAGCTCCTCTTTTCCAGCGCTTTTTGCATCTTAAAGAGCCCAGTACTCAAAAGCTGAAAGCAAACCTAAGGAGCATTGTCTCTACTTTTATGGTTTTTCAGACTTTAGATATGAAAGTCTCTCCAGATTGTGTACAGCGTCTGCTTCTTTGTGACTGCCTCACTAATGCAAAGGAACTGCTTCATTAATACTGGATGATGAGCTAGTGCACCTGGAATCAGATTGTCAGCAGACAGATGTGTGAAAGGCTTGAGGTTATAGCAGCACAGGAAACTGGGCTATGAGAAGGCTTCCCTCTTATTGGACAGCTCAGCTGCCAGTCTGGGTCTATATGTAAACACTAGACTTATCTTCTGGGCCTATTTGTTCCTTTATACACTCTTTCACAGGCATTCTTTTCTGGTGTATGCTTTTGTTGACATATTTCCCCCAGGTCTTCACTAAGGAGATGAGGTTTAATCATAAGGAAGCCACTCTATTATAACATATTTGACTGACAGCAGATAATACTGGCAAAGTTTCGTACTGTTGGCCTATTATTTTTAGTGGGCAAAAAGTCATGAGAGTTTTTCAGCCAACTGTAGGGTCAGAGCAGCAGAGTGCTTTTAGAAAGAGTGCTTTTAGAAATAAGGAATAGTGTAGATGGTGTTTTTTTAATGCACAACATGGAAACTTGTATGCCTTTAATTCGGGTATACAAGGCACTCTAGGCCCTTCGGAGGATACAGATGGAAATGTCTGCTTTGGGATTGCTCAGTTATTGCACTTCTTAAAAGTAGTAGCATGTATGAGCAGTGGCCTAGCTGGAGCATGTAGTAGGTTAAGAGCAGGATCAACCTAATGCCTTTTGGTATGTAGTGGGGACTCAATAAATGTTATCTGTATGTGGGATTAGTTTCAGTATATGATCAGGACTTGTGGCCTGCTTTTGGCCCTGGCAATCAGGAACACTTTGCACTTTCGCATGGTGAGGTAGGAACTAGGAGGATCAAAACCTCATACTGTTAGAATAGAAAACTATTTAGGATCTTAGAATGACTGAACTCAGTTTTTCTGACCTTTGCCCTTATGAAATTGAAATTTCATAATTTCCCTTTGCCCTTATGAAATTGAAATTTTATGTGTGTTGGGGGAAGGGGGATGGCATTATTTATGCTTTATGTGTGTTGATTTAGAATTAGTGGGATGGAAATGGTACAGGAAACTATTTGCATTTTAACTTGCTGATCTAAGTTGTAGAATTCCTCCCCTCTCCCCACCCCCCAAAAAGTAGTTGAATGTAGCAACTGAAATGACATAGCTCAGGAGGTACCCAATTTGATGAGCCTGCCTTGCTCACCTGGGCCATTGCCCTGTTTAGTTGATATGCTTTGCATAACAGGCAATCTAGTCTCTGACCCTGAGGGTGACTATAGACACCAAAAGGTTTTCTCTCTTTTTTTATCCTGTCATTTCTAGATAGGAATAATTTTCTAGATAGGAATAATTCCCACTCCCACCCACAAATCAGAAAATTCATCCTTCAAATGCAAGTCTTTTGTTTGTTTGTTTGTTTTTTGAGACAGAGTCTTGCTCTGTCGCCCAGGCTGGAGTGCAGTTGGCATGGTCTCGGCTCACTGCAACCTCTGTCTTCTGGGTTCAAGAGATTCTCCTGCTTTAGCCTCCCGAGTAGCTGGGATTACAGGCATGCTCCACCATGCCTGGCTAATTTTTTGTACTTTTAGTAGAGACAGGGTTTCACCGTGTTAGCCAGGATGGTCTCAATCTCCTGACCTCGTGATCCACTCACCTTGGCTGGCATTACAAAGTGCTGGGATTGCAGGCGTGAGCCACTGCACCTGGCTCAAATACAAGTCTTAAACTTGTATTTGAGCTTCTTTTTAATGGTGTTTTTAGACAGTATGTTCCAATCTTGACAGTGATGCTCACTGGCATAGTGGGAACTCAGGTTGTAGACACATCTCCTCAGTAGCTGGGCACCAATCCCAATTTCAGCTCAGAGTTCTCAAAGTTCCACTACTATTTTATTTCCCTATGTTCCAGAAGTCAGGATGACTGCCACTTTTACATAATAAGCTCATTGATAGGGTATTTAGACTGGCCACTGTGGGCAGCTAGAGAGGAAGAAGACAGCTCTTGCTTTTGAGGAGACTCTATGTATAGAGTATTCACTGCAAGGATCATCCTAATCTTTTTGTGACACTTCTCATTGATTGATTACACTCTGTATCCCTGTGGCTGTGTGTGACTGATTAGAACGATTCTGTTGTTGGGTTAATGGAGGGATTGAATTTAAGGGAGAAGGGGAGGTTAATTTTATCCTCAGGCTGGAAGAGCTATGTAAATATAATGGGCTGATGTTTAGCTGTTATTCTGTTTTTGTATTTCATTATGTTCAACTGTAGTTGTTTAATTAAATGAAAATATTTTACTTGGTATACTCTCAGGAAAAATAAAAAAGAAAATATTGAGCACTGTGCTGATTTGGAGCCCCAATAATAATAGAAGTAATCATAGAAGTGATGATTTGTTCCAGTAGTAATGGAAATTAAGTGTGATGGCACAGTAATGATTTGCCAATCATATAAACCAGGGGTTACAAGCTCACATGCCTAAATACCAGGCAGGTAATGTAAATGAGTGAATTGAGTCACATGGGAATGTATTTGGATTAGTGGGGACTGTGGTGTACTGGAGAACCCATGCCTTTATTTTTTTTATCTTTAATTTTAATTTTTTTTTTTTTGAGACAGTGTCTTGCTCTGTCTCCCAGGCTGGAGTGCAGAAGAGCAATCACAGCTCACTGCAGCCTTGACCTCTGGGCTCAAGTGATCCTCCCACCTCAGCCTCCCAAGTAGCTGGGACCATGGGACCACAGATGTGCGCCACTATGCCCAGCTAATTTTTTTTTTTTTTTTTGAGACGGAGTCTCGCTCTTGTTTCCCAGGCTGAAGTGCAATGGCGCGATCTTGGTTCACTGCAAACTCCGCCTCCTGGGTTCAAGTGATTCTCCTGCCTCAATCTTCTGAGTAGCTGGGATTACAGGCCTCCGTCACCACACTCAGCTAATTTTTTGTATTTTTAGTAGAGATGGAATTTCACTATGTTGGTCAGGCTAGTTATGAACTCCTGACCTCAGGTGATCCAGCCACCTCGGCCTCCCAAAGTGCTGGAATTACAGGCGTGAGCCACCGCACCTGGCCACCTAGCTAATTTTTTAATTTTTTTTTTTTTTTGAGATTGAGTCTCGCTTTGTTGCCCAGGCTGGAGTGCAGTGGCACATCTTGGCTCACTGCAACCTCTGCCTTTCAGGTTCAAGCAGTTCTCCTGCCTCAGCCTCCTGAGTAGCCAGGATTACAGGTACCCACCACCACTTTCGGCTAATTTTTGTGTTTTTAGTAGAGATAGGGTTTCTCCATGTTGGTCAGCCTCGTCTCGAACTCCTGACCTCAGGTGATCCATCCACCTCAGCCTCCCAAAGTGCTGGGATTACAGGCGTGAGCCACTGCGCCTGGCCAATTTTTAAAATATTTTGTAGAGACAAGGTCTCACTGTGTTCTTCAGGCTGGTTTTAAACTCCTGGACTCAAGCAATCCTCCCACCTTGGCCTCCCAAAATGCTGGGATTGTAGGAATGAACGACCATGCTCAACCCATTCCCTTATTTAAAAGAGCCAACCACTCTTTTTTCAGCAGATTGTTACTGTTTTAGAATGCAGGGACAGAATGATCACTCTATTTTTCAGGAGAAACTGAAAATTTAGATCATTGTGTTTCCTAATTGTTGGAAACTAGTTAAAAATATTAAGTCTTTTTCAGACCAAACAAAATATGTCTGTGGACTGGATTCTGCCCAATGGCTACTGGATGATGACCCTTGATATACAAAATGGGCAGGCCTTATGAGACTTAATCACTGCAGTTCTCTGTGTGTAATCACACAGACTTTTTTTCTTTGTCCTACTCTGCCAACTGTCACCTTTATAGCTTGGGTGCCCTGAGTGACCAAAAGGTGGGGTGAGATAGAGAAGCTTGCTTTCATTTTTCATTTCCAAGGTGGCAGAGAAGGGACAGCTCTGAACAGCTTTGGACATATTAGTAGCTTACCTTGTAATTGGTTCTTGAGATACTCTCAGAATCTCCACAGTGGGAGGAGATGGCATGGCAGAGCTGAGGTACACGGGTTACCTGATGATCAGGTCTGGGAGGATTTTCCAGTGATGCCCTGTCAGGGCACCAGCTTGTTTCCCAGTTTAACATTTTACTTCCACCCTTTGAGTAAATTTCTTGAGCTCAATAAGTTGTTCACTAGTTTAGTAATTTTGGTTATTCTCAGTAAAGCACAGAACTGTGGGGTGTTCCTAGGCCAGCTCTAGAAATGTTAAAAGCTCTATATTTTTAGTGTTTCTCTGGCTTTTAAAGGGACTGAGTAAACATAAACCTTAGAAGGGCCTGTTACCGGTCCTTCAGCTCTCTACTACCATCTACCTTTTCAGAAAGTCCATCAGTTTTCTTGGTTTGCACAGCTCGGTATTAGACACAAAGGCATCATGAAAAAGAAAAACTTGCGTTTTTGCCTTTGGAGAATTTATTTGCTAGTTGGATAAGGACAATTTTTTTTTTTTTTTTTTTTTTTTTGAGACAGAGTCTCTGTCTGCCACCCAAGCTGGAGTACAGTGGTGTGAGATCTCGGTTCATTGTAACCTTTGCCTCTCAGGCTCCAGTGATCCTCCCATCTCAGCCTTCTGAGTATCTGGAACTATAGGTGCATGCCACCACACCTGCCTGATTTTTTCATTTTTTGTAGAGACAGGGTTTTACCATGTTGCCCAGAGCAGTGGTGTCATCATAGCCCATTGCAGCCTTGATTTTTCAGGCTCAAGTGATCCTCCTGCTTTAGCCTCCCTGGTAGCTGGGACTACAGGCATGTGCCACCATGTCCCACTAATTTTTTTTTTTTAATGTTCCTTAGGCTGGTCTGACTCCTGAGCTCAAGCAGTCCTCCTGTTTTGGCCTCCCAAAGTGCTGGGATTACAAATGAGAACTACTGCACCTGGTCAGGGACAATGTTTAAAAGTGATCAAGAGGCTGGGTGCAGTGGCTTATGTAATTCCAGCATTTTGGGAGGCCAGGGTGGGTGCATCACATGAGGTCAGGAGTTCAAGACCAGCCTGGCCAACATGGTGAAACCCTGCCTCTACTAAAAATACAAAAATTAACAAGGTGTGGTGGTGGGCGCCTATAATCCCAGCTACTCTGGAGGCTGAGGCAGGAGAATCACTTGAACCCTGGAGGTGGGGTTCCAGTGAATTGAGATCGAGCCACTGCACTCCAGTCTGGGAGACAAGAGCAAAACTCCGTCTCAAAAAAATAAATAAAATAAAAGTGATTAAGAAAAAAAAACTTAAACACTAGTGTACTAATAACAGCTATTTAGAACCAAAGACAATAAGATATATATGAAGAATTGACAGTTACATTAAAAATTATATATTTCACAAAAATGTGAATGTGCAAATAACACTTGAGGAGATGTCAGGAAGATACATGTGAAAAAAGAAGCATTATAATTTGGCTGGTAGGTAAATATGGGTTCTTTTTGCCTGTGTGAAGGTTTTTAACTTCTGGTAGAGAAGCAAATATAGAATACAGAAAAAAGATTTGCCAGTCTGGCTCAGAGTCATTGTCTTCTACGAAGTCATTTCTCATCAGGTGGATGTGTGCTGCACCACTATTGAAGAGTCAGTCTTGAGTCTTGATGTTAGTTTATTTATTTGTTCATCCAGTATTTATTGATCATTTTCTGTTTTCTTTAATTTTTTTTTTTATAAGATGGGGTTTCACCATGATGGCCAGGCTGGTCTTGAGCTCCTGACCTCAGGTGATCCACCTACCTTGGCTTCCCAAAGTGCTAGGATTACAGGCATGAGCCACTGCGCCCGTCCTTATTGATCATTTTCTTACTATGTGTCAGGCTTTGGAGATAACAAGGTAAATAAATCATGGTCTTTCCCCCTGAGATAGAGCCCGATAGTCTCATGGTGGGAATATACCGAATAAATAACTATAAATTGGTATAAGATATTTTTATTTTCATTTATTTATTTGAGACAGTCTCACACTGTCACCCAGGCTGGAGTGCAGTGGCAGGATCATAGCTCAGGGCAGCCTGGAACTCCTGGCCTCACGTGATCCTCCTACCTTAGCCTCCCAAGTAGCTGGGACAAACAGTGTGTGCCACCACGCCTGGCCAATTTTTAAAAATTTTTTTGTAGAGACAGGGTCTTGCCATGTTGCCCAGGCTGATCTTGAACTTCTAGGCTCAACTGATGCTCCTGCCGTGGCCTCCCAAAGTGCTGAGATTACAGACATCAGCCACTGTGCTCAGCCAAGATGTGTTTAAATAGAGATAGGTACAAAGTGCTGTGGGTGGCTGGGCGTGGTGGCTCATGCCTGTAATCCCAGCACTTTGGGAGGCCGAGGCAGGCAGATCACTTGAGATCAGGAATTTGAGACCAGGAGTTTGAGACCAGCCTGGGCAACATGGTGAAACCCTGACTCTACTAAAAATACTCTACTAAAAATGTAGAAAAAGGGGCCAGGCTGGTCTCAAATTCCTGATTACAGGCAGTGGCTTATACCTGTAATCCCAGCACTTTGGGAGGCGGAGGTGGGCAGATCACCTGAGGTTGAGAGTTCGAGACCAGACATGGTGGTACATTCCTGTAATCCTACCTACTCGGGAGGCTAAGGCAGGAGAATCGCTTGAACCCGGGAGGCAGAGGTTTCGGTGAGCTGAGATTGCGCAATTGCACTCCATCCTGGAGAACAAGAGTGAAACTCGGTCTCAAAAAAAAAAAAAAAAAAGTAAATAAGTGGTGATAAGCTTGTTCTTAGAACCAGTGAGATATTCTGACTCCCTCATTGACTTTTGGATGGAATGAGTAAGGGTTTATCAGGTGGACAAAAATGAGAAAAAACATTAGAATAGAAAGAGAACATCATGTGCAAAGGCAAAGTGGCAGCAAAGACCATGACTTTAAATAGTAGGAATGTCAGGATATGGGAGGTAGCTCACGCCTATAATCCTACCACATAGGGAGGCCAAGGCAGGCAGATTGCTTTGAGCTCAGGAGTTTGAGACCAGCCTGGGTAACATGGCAAAACCTTGTCTCTCTAAAAAATACAAAAAAATTAACCAGGCATGGTGGCTCACCCCTGTAGTTCCAGCTACCCTGGTAGGCTGAGGCGGGAGGATCACTTGAGCCCAGGAGGTAGACGTTGCAGTGAGCCAATATTGTACCACTGTACTCCAGCCTGGGTGACAGAATAAGACCCTGTCTGAAAAAACACACACACACACACACACACACAAAACTTCAGAGTCTTTTATTTTATTATTATTATTTTTCAGAGTCTTTTATTTTATTATTATTTTTTGAGATGGCATCTTGCTCTGCTGCCCAGGCTGGAGAGCAGTGGTACAGTCTTGGCTTACTGCAGCCTCCACCTCCTGGGTTCAAGCAGTCTTCCTGCCTCAGCCTCCCAAGTAGGTGGGATTACAGGTGCCTGCCACCATGCCTGGTTAATTTTTGTATTTTTATTTTTAGTAGAGTGGGAATTTTACCCTACTGGCCAGGCTGGTCTCAAACTCCTGACCTCAGTTGATCTGCCCACCTTGGCCTCCCAAAGTGCTGGGATTATAAGTGTGAGCCACCATGCCCAGCCAAGGGTGTATTTTATACAGAGAATGTATATAGCATATATGGGGCACCAATGGCTGCCACTCAGCTTGAAAGACATCACCAAAACTGAGGCTTGCATGTATGCCCTTCCCTGTTTGTTCCCCCACACTCCCCGCCCCTTGCTATTCTCAATTTTTTTGTGAGCTTCTCTGGGGTATAGTCCTAAAAGTGGAATTGCTGGAATACAGGATATGAAGTGCTTTAACTTTGTAAGATAATGCCGAATTATTATTAAAATTCATATTAATTTAGATACATACCAGCCACTTGGTCTGCATTTTTTTACCAACTTAAAAACATTTCTTTTTTTGAGACAGGGTCTTACTCTTTTGCCCAGGCTGGGGTACAGTGACATGATCATGGCTCACTGCAGCCTTGACCTCCTAGGCTCAAGTGATCCTCCCATTTTAGCCTCACAAGTGGCTGAGACTACAGGCATCTGCCACTGTACCCTACTGATTTTTAAATTTTTCTGTAGAGATGGGGTTTTGCCATGTTACCCAGGCTGTTCTCAAACTCCTGGGCTCAAGTGACCCTCCTGCCTTAGCCTCTCAAAATGCTGGATTACAGGCATGAACCCCTGGCCTTTTAAGTATTGTCAGATATAAAGTGTTTTACTATTTCAGGAGTGTAAAGTGGTATGTCATTATAATCTTATTTTGTAATTTTCCTGATTATTGAAGCCAATACTCTTTTCATATATTTATTTGCTGTTTATGTTTTCTATTCTGTGAAATGCCTATTCTGTTTATGTTTGTTGCCAATTTGGGGGAGAGGTTATATGTCTAGTTCTTAGAGTTTTGGGGCAGTTATTGTATACTCTGGATATTACTCCTTTATTAGTTATATGTGCTACAAATATTTTCTCCTGGTTTTTGCCTTATCTTTTTCCTTTTTTTTAATGGTGTTTTTTTTTTTTTTTGAGACAGAGTCTCACGCTGTCACCCAGGCTGGAGTGCAATGGCACGATCTCGGCTCACTGCAACCTCTGCCTCCCAGGTTCAAGCGATTCTCCTGCCTCAGCCTCCTGAGTAGCTGGGATTACAGGCGCATGCCACCACGCCCAGCTAATTTTGTATTTTTAGTAGAGACGGGGTTTCAACATCTTGGCCAAGCTGGTCTCGAACTCCTGACCTTGTGATCCACCCGCGTCGGCCTCCCAAAGTGCTGGGATTTTAGGCGTGAGCCACCGCGCCCGGCCTTTAATGGTGTTTTTTGAACAGACATTTTAAATTTTAACATGGTTGAATTAGCCATTTTTTTCCAGAGGTTTTGCTTTTTGTTTCCTAGGTACTTTTCCCTTGGAGTTTGAGTCCAGCCTGGGCAACATACCAAGACCCTATCTCTAAAAAATAAATAAATAAATAAGAAAATATTCTCATATATTAGCTTCTGAGAGATTTCAAGTTTTGTTTTCATATTTAAATAATCTGAGTTATATTTTTCGTGTTCCATTAAATAAGAATCCACTTTATTGTTTCTTTTTCTCCTGCTTTTGTTTAGATTGTTTAAATCTAGACAGAGTTGCCAAGTGATACAGTGACTCCTCTTTGGATCCTGTTGAGGTAACTCGGATGCCACAAAGCACTAGGGGAATGTTCTAGGCCCAGCTTTAAGCGGACAGTGCTTTCAAGGGTATGTGTTACTTGAAGTCTCTGGGCCATTGACTTATCTGGCTAAGGGTGTTAATTGGCATGTATTTAGTTGTTCTCTCTCTTCTTTTTTCCTGTTAATTTTTTATTTTTGTGGGTACATAATGGATGTATTTCTCTTGTTATTTCTGACTCCAAGATGAATCTTAAGTTCGTTTCTACTATACTTTTATGAGATTTCTGGAGGCCTTTGTGACCTGTAATAAGGGGTTTCTCAGCCATTGGTTATGAGGCAGTAGGTGGTTCATCAGTTTTCCATCTGAAGCTGAAGGGCACAATCTGTTGGAGATTCCCTGAGTGAGGAGACTTACACTCAGAGACCTAGAAGGATATTAGGCAGCTCTGCGTAGTACTTCAAAATAATTCCTCTTTGTTCCCTAGATGTTTCTTTTTTACAATGATTTTTTTGCTCAGATCTTTGGTTAGTTCTTTTCTAAAGAGCTTATTTGTTTTTAGTAAATCAGTTGATTAAAATTTAAAAATAGTTAATAGGTAATAAATGTTTGTGACACAAAATTGAAAAGGTAAAAAAGGATATACAGACAAAAATTAGTCTTCCTTTCACTTCTATCCCCAGTCACTCAGTTCCCTAGTCATCCAATTTCTTTCCCTGGAGGCAGCAACCTCTTAGCAGTTTCTTGTAAGTCCTTTCAGAGACCTAGAGCAGGAAGGGGAAATACTAGGAGAGATTTAATCTTTTCTCTTCTGATACTTTAAATCATTTTCGAATTTATCTTCTAAGTTCTCCTCCTCCTCAGAAGAAAGCATTGTTGTACATTCATATCATTGAACCTTCTGAGAAGAGAACATTGTTGTGTTCCTAGAGCACATGGAAAGCAGATAGTCTTCTGAGACTAACCTAGTTCTTTAAATTGTCATTAATATAAATCTTGTGTTGGATGCCCTTGTGGACTGGGGAGGTGGTGTGGGTGTCAACAAATTATTATTATTATTATTATTATTATTATTATTTTAAGACGGAGCCTCGCTCTGTTGCCCAGGCTGGAGTGCAGTGGGGAGATCTCAGCTCACTGCAACCTCTGCCTCCCCAGTTCAAGTGATTCTTCTGCCTCAGCCTCCCAAGTAGCTGGAATTACAGGTGTGTGCGCCACCACACCTAGCTAATTTTTGTATTTTTAGTAGAGATGGGGTTTTACCATGTTGGTTAGGCTGGTCTCGAACTCCTGACCTTTTGATCTGCCCTCCTTGGCCTCCCAAAGTGCTGGGATTACAGGCGTAAGCCATCATTCCCATCCTATTGGTTTTTTTCAGACAGAGTCTCGTTCTGTTGCCCAAGCTGGAGTGCAGTGATGTGAACACGCGTCACTGCAACCTCGACCTACCAGCCTCAGGCAATCCTCCCACCTCAGCCTCCCTAGCAGCTGGGACTACAGGTGTGCACTACCACAACTGGCTAATTTTTGTATTTTTTATAGGGACAGGGTTTGCCATGTTGTCCAGGCTGGTCTCAGACTCCTGGGCTGAAATGATCAGCCCACCTTGGCCTTCCAAAGTGTTGGGATTACAGGTGTGAGCCATCGTGCCTGGCCCCTGGACAAAATTTTTACCCAGTTTCTTTTTCCCTTATCATAGTGATTTTCATGCTTTTCGCTTTCTGGGGGGGCCTCATCTTATGCAAAGTATGCAAATGGAGCTACTTGCTGGGAAAATTTCTTTATATCTCTGGCTGTGTCTCAGTTTTCCTATCTGTTTCACTAAACTGTATAAATGCCTCTAGGGCAGAAATTATATACCTCTTATCATTATTAATGTTTAATTATATTGATAGTACAGTAATACATTCTTTTTGTAAAATAAAATTTTTATTTATTTATTTATTTATTGAGACAGAATCTTGCTCTGTTGCCCAGGCTAGAGTGCAGTGGTGCGATCTTGGCTCACTATAACCTCTACCTCCCGGGTTCAAGCGATTCTCCTGCCTCAGCCTCCCAAGTAGTTGGGATTACAGGTGCCTGCCACCATGCCCAGCTAATTTTTGTATTTGTAGTAGAGATGGGGTTTCACTGTGTTGGCCAGTCTGGTCTTGAATTTCTGACCTCATGATCCACCCGCCTCGGCCTCCCAAAGGCCTGGGATTACAAGTGTGAGCCACTGAGCTCAGTCTATTTATTATTTATTTATTTATTTATTTATTTATTTATTTTTTGAGATGGAGTCTCTGTTGCCCAGGCTGGAGTACAGTGGGTGATCTCGGCTCACTTTAACCTCCACCTCCCAGGTTCGAGCAATTCTCCTGCCTTAGCAACCCAAGTAGGTGGGATTATAGCTACTCCGGTTGCTGTAATTAATTATAGGAGTCCTGTAATCCCAGCTACAAAAACACACCTGGCTAATTTTTGTATTTTTAGTAGAGATGGGGTTTCATCATATTGGCCAGGCTGGTCTCAACCCCAAGTGATCTGCAGACTTTGGCCTCCTGAAGTGCTGGGATTACAGGCGTGAGCCACCATGCCTGACCTCCTTGTAAAAAATTAAAGCATTACAGATCCACCTGGGCAACAAAGTGAGACCCTATCTCTACAAAAAAATACAAAAATTAGTTGGATGTGGTGGTGTGCGCCTGAAGTCTCTGCTATTCAGGAGGCTAAAGCAGGGGGGTTGCTTGAGCCCAAGAATTCAAGTCTGCAGTGAGGCATGTCAGTGCCATGGGACTCCAACCTGGGTGACAGAGGGAGACCCTGTCTCAAACAAAACAAAAAAACAAAAAAAACACACCAAGGCCGGGCTTGGTGGCTCATGCCTATAATCCCAGCACTTTGGGAGGCCACAGTGGGTGGATCTCGAGGTTGGGAGTTCGAGACTAGCCTGACCAAATGGTGAAACCTTGTCTTTTCTAAAAATAGAAAAATTAGCTGGACATGGTGGCGTGTGCTTATAATCCTAGTTATTCAGGAAGCTGAGGCAGGAGAATCTCTTAAACCCCAGAGGTGGAGTTTGCAGTGAGCCGAGATCGCGCCATTGCACTCCAGCCTGGGCAACAAAGTGAGACTCTGTCTCAAACCAAAACAAAACAAAAACAACGCACACACACACACACACACACACACACACAACACCAAAAGACAAAACCATTACAGATAAGGCTCAAGTATCCTCTGACTGCACCCTGATTTCACATCACCTTCTCTAGGAGTAATTATGGTTATAAGTTTGGGTACATCAGCCCAGACCTTTTATTTTATATTTACATATCATATTAGTGCTTTCTTGCTGTAAGTTAACATGAGTTTTCAGAACTTTTCAAAGGTCTTGTCACTGCCACTGTCCAATTTTCTGGAGCTGACTGGGCAGATTGGATGCAGTCATATATTTCATATATTTATATATATGTGTGTGTGTGTGTGTGTGTGTGTGTATTTAAAGATAGTGTCTTGCTCTGTGACGCAGGCTGGAGTGCAGTGGCAGGATCATACTCACTGCAGCCTTGAACTCCTGAGCTCAAGTGATCCTCGTGTCTCAACCTCCCTAGTAACTAGGACTACAGGTGTATGCCACCATGCCTAGCTAATTTTTTAGTTTTTTTTTTTTTTTTTTTGTAGAGACTGAGTCTCACTGTTTGCCCAGGCCGGTCTCAATTCCTGGGCTCAGCTGATTCTCCTGCCTTGGATTCCCAAAGTGCTGGCATTGTAAGTGTGAGCCACTTCACCTGGCCCAGATGCAGCCTTTAGGTTGACATTACAACTGTGATTCCAAACCAATGCTATTCTTCCAGCAACCTTTATTCTTTTCTTTAACTTGAATCTTTGCTGTTACTTTATTGAGTAGATTAAAAAGAACAAAGAGCCTATTATATTTTTACGTATATCACACATATATATATATATGTAAAACATATTTAGGAGAGAGAGAGAGTCTCATTATGCTGCCCAGGCTGGTCTCAAACTCCTGGGCTCAAGAGATCCTTCTGCCTCGTCCTCTCAAAGTGCTAGGATTCTAGGCATGAGCCACCATGCCTGGCCAGAAATATTGTTTGTAACAAGGTGACATTACAGTTGTATCTGTGTACTTAAAGGCATCATAGGACTTTGGGAACAATTGACTTTGAAGAATTTGACATGCTTGCTGAAGATTGTTGAGGTGCCTTTGAGAAATTTTATGGATTGATTCTGAGTTGTATCTTGAACTACCCTGAACTTCCAAAGACCCCCTAGGAGAGCCAGATAGTTGGATTCATAACATAAGATAGACTTCATCTCATTTTAGCATTACAAATTTTATGAGTATGGAAAATCTTGGTGCTGAAAAGTTAAGTGACAATTCTAACCTTATCAGATACTGATTTTTAAGCATGAGTATGCTCTGGGTAACCAAATATTAACCAGCAGACTATTCTCTTACTGTTTTGGTAGATTTGCCAGGATGGTGGATAAGAATATTTACATCATTCAAGGGGAGATTAACATTGTGGTTGGGGCCATCAAACGAAATGCCCGATGGAGCACCCATACACCACTGGTAAGTGGGAAATGGATAAATAACCTGGTCACTGTTTTTGTAGGGGATCTGTTGCATGATTAAAAGAGTAATCAAATTCCCAGTAATAATGAGAATAGTAGGATTTCAGAGTTGTTCTTAATATCTTGTTTTATCCCAACTAGCGTCGGATATATAGGCTGTCTTTTCTTCTCTGGGATCCAAAAGACGACACAATTCTTCTGGATATTTTTGTAAACAACTTAAGCTAATACTGTGCTTAGGACCTCTTTACTATGCCTAAAAGTGTCAGAAAGATTTCTTATTTTCTGATTCTTTAGGGCTGTCATAAACTATCAAATTTATTTAAATCAGAGTAGTTATTGTTACATGGAACATGACTTAGTGATGGTACTCCTTCTTGGGGATTCAGCAAACTTCCATATACGGAGTAGGCCATATCTTGCCAATCAGATGAGTAAGAAACTTACCTGCTATATAGTTGGCTTTCTTTGTTATATGTATATGTTTGAAGATTTTATTTGTAGAATTGGGTAAGACGATTTTTGGCGCAGTTGTAAAAACAAGTTTAGAAATTGCCAACTTGGGAGTTTATATGAACATATTTGGTAAGTGCATTTGGAAATTTCTCAAGTTCTTTGATAAAAATGTATTGGTTTAGATGTGAGAATGGCATCAGGAATATCTTTGAAATGAATATATATGATCACATAATGAGTATTAAAAAAGGAGAGAAGACAGAGTAATACAGAGTAATACACATATAAAGAATCTGACAATCCGTAGTAGCTTGAATGCTATGGTGATGATATAGATTAGCACTTAAGGATTCACTATTTTGGATAAGTCCAGAGTATCTCTATGAAATAAGAGATTAGGGAACATAAAAATATGAATTATGGCTAATTTTCTTTTCCTCAGAAGGAAAACTTACAGGATTTTCTGATTGGATTCAGAGAAAGAGCTTTTGATCTGTCCTTTATTGTCCTTTTCCCCTTTTGGCCCAAGAATGACTTACTTTTAATCTACGTGTTCTACAGGATGAAGAACGGGATCCTCTGCTGCACAGTTTTGGTCATCTAAAGGAGGTTTTGAACAACATAACAGGTAAGTCTCCACATGCATGTGGATTACCAGGCCTGGTAAAAAATATGTGTTTGATTTATTGAAAGGATGGACAGCCAGGCATGGTGGCTCATGCCTGTAATCCCAGCACTTTGGGAGGCTGAGGCGGACGGATCACGAGGTCAAAAGATCAATAGTATCCTGGCCAACATGGAGAAACCCCGTTGCTACTAAAATACAAAAAATTAGCTGGGCATGGTGCTGCATGCCTGTAGTCCCAGCTACTCAGGAGGCTGAGGCAGGGGAATTGCTTGAATCCAGGAAGTGGAGATTACAGTGAGCCGAGATCATGCCACTGCACTCCAGCCTGGTGACAGAGCGAGACTCCGTATCAAAAAAAAAAAAAAAAAAAGATGGACAAACTTTTTCTGTAAAAGACTTTATAGTAAAGGCTGGGTGCTGTGGCTCATGCCTGTAATCCTAGCACTTTGGGAGGCCGAGGTGGGTGGATCACCTGAGGTCAAGACCAGCCTGGCCATCGTGGTGAAACCCCATCTTTATATATAAAAAAAAAATTGAAAAAGAAAAAAAGACTTTATAGTAAGTAACTTAGACTTTGTGGGCCATACATAACTGCACAACTACTTTACTCTGCCTTTGTAGCTCAAAAGCAGCCATAGATAATACATGAATGGATGAGCAATATGTATTTTCTTTTCTTTCTTTTTTTTTTAATAGAGGCAGGATCTTGCTATGTTGCCCAGGCTGGTTTCAAACGCCTGAACTCAAGCAATCCTCCTGTCTTGGCCTCCCAAAGTGTTGGGATTCCAGGCTTGAGCCACTGGGCCTGGCCTGTATTTTCTTTCTTTCTTTCTTTTTTTATGTTTTTTGAGACTGAGTCTTGCTGTGTTGCCCAGGCTGGAGTGCAGTGGCACGAACTTAGCTCACTGCAACCTCTGCCTCCTGAGTTCAAACAATTCTCCTGCTTCAGCCTTTCGAGTAGTAGGGATTACAGGCACACACCACCATGCCCACCTAAGTTTTGTATTTTTAGTAGAGATTAGGTTTCACCATTTTGGCCAGACTGGTCTCAAACTCCTGACCTCAGGTGATCCACCCGCCTTGGCCTCTCAAAGTGCTGGGATTACAGGCATGAGCCACTGCGCCTGGCCTATGTTTTCTTTGAAAAAAAGAATCTGCAAGCCAGATTTGGCCCATGGGTGCAATTTTCCAACCCCTGGTTTATTGCATTGCTTTCGGTCTTCTTGATCTTTCAATCTTCATGTGTTACAGAGTCATTTGTCCCTTTGTTTGCCCCATTTTCCTAATCATGATAAGCTTATGTAATGTATTCATATGTTTAGAATTTTCAAAGCCATTTTCACATTTATTACCTTATTGAACTTTTATACAACCCTGTGAGAGAGGCATGACAGTTATTGTCCCCTTTTTATGAAAGAAGTTGAAGCCCAGTGGGGTTTAAAGTGATTTAGCTTAGGTCACACTAATCCTAAAAGGTAGAGTCAAAACTAGAATTCAGGCCTCTGATGCCTGGTTTAGGGCTCTTTCCTCTGCTCTATATTGCTTCTGTATGTGTGATTAGAGGAGAATGTATACATTAAGTGCCTTATATTGTGTTTGTGTGTATTTGTGTATGTGTATATATAAAATATATATAATGAGTGTATATATTTTATATATACACATACACACATACACACAAAAACACACACACACACTGTCAGGGAAGGAGGAAAGTGTCAAAACCAAGGGGATGTAGATACAGACTGAAAGGGAGAGCCTCAGAGCTGTGTTCCTTTGTTGACCATAAAGGGCTCCTGCAGTGTATAACACTGGAATGCTTTTTACTAGTGACATATGTCAGACTATAATTGGATAGTGTTTAGGCTTCTGCAAATTAAACAATAAGCAAGAAAATTTCTTCTTTTCATTAGAAATGTGGGAGAAGATCTGGAGAAAAATTCTTTTTTACTTTGCTAAACATGGGCTGAAGTTATCTAAGGGTTCCCTACATATTTTCTTTCATTCTTTTTTTTTGAGACAGCATCTCTCTCTGTTGCTCAGGCTGGAGTGCGGTGGTGTGATCTTGGCTCACTGCAACCTCTGTGTCCCAGGTTTAAGTGATTTTCATGTCTCAGCCTCATGACTAGCTGGGATTACAGACGTGCACCACCACACCCGGCTAATTTTTGTGTTTTTCTAGAGACGGAGTTTCACCGTGTTGGCCAGGCTGGTCTAAAATGCCTGACCTCAGATGATTCATTTGCCTTGGCCTCCCAAAGTGCTAGGATTACAGATTATCGCACCCAGCCCATATTTTCTTTTTGTGCAGTGGTGCGATCTTGGCTCACTGCAACATCCGCCTCTCAGGTTTGAGGGATTCTTCTGCCTCAGCCTCCCAAGTAGCTGGGATTACAGTCATGCACCACTGCGCCTGGCTAATTTTTGTATTTTTAGTAGGGATGGGGTTTCACCGTGTTGGCCAGGCTGGTCTCGAACTCCTGACCTCAAATGATCCACCCATGTTGGTCTGCCAACCATATTTTCTTTAAAGGAGCAAATTTCACTCAATTGAAACAGCTTTGGAAATGTTAGCCGAGAAGGATCAAGTATAGAGGAGGCAATTGTTAACTAGTTCGCTGGGCTAATGCTGCTACTAGGTGGCATGTTCTTATTTTACAGAATGTACTTACGGATAATTGGCTGCTTTAGAATGTTGGCTACTTGCACAGATTTTTTTTTTTAAATTTTACAGATAAAGTTTACATATCCTAATTAGAAAGGGAAGACAATGAATGGAGAGTTACAGTTCTTTTTGTTTGGTTTTGAATTCAGAGTACTATCTTCTTAAGAGATATTAAGAGGATCAAACAAGTTAATATAATAGGAAATACTTGGTAAACATCTTATACACAGTGAAGGATTGTTATAAGTGGCTGGGAATACCCTAAAATGACTGAGCTCACACTGGAGTAGCCTTGTAGGCCTATTGGGCACTTTGCAAACCTTGAGGAGCTACGGTCGTTCTGCTATCCTGACAGAGCCACATTTCCTGTCTCCCATCAAATCCAGATCCCCTGCTTATTTTCTTCATCCTAACATGTCCCAAGATTTCACCTTGGAGACCATACCTGTGGTGAGTGATGCAGTCTAGGAATTGTAGGCTATTTAAGTGCTATCAAAGTTGAATCTGCCGCCTGATTTTCTTAGGTCCTTGGGTTAGAAATCCAGCCAGATTATCTGCTCTTGGAACTAGTAAAACCAGAGTGTTTAGGAGCCAGTTCTGTCACTGGCAGTAGGAACATTGCTGGGTGTTGCTAAGCTTTCCCCTGGAGTAAGAAGGAAGGTAGTAGTGTTTTCCAAGGCCAACAGCTGTGGCATATGTTGAAATGGTGCCTGCCAAGGTTGCTACATTGTTCTTAGGTTAGCATATTACCTGCCTGAGAAAATGACAGAGTGGACCTAAAATAGAGCATTTCATGGTCTTCATATTGCTTCTGACCCCACACACAGTGCTGGCTCTCAGGAGCAGGTTTATGGGTCAGCTGTCCCTGTGGTCCTGGACTCTGCAACCCATGACTAATTCTTGTTTCTTTTACAGAAACAAACAGATTTTTCTGATTGGCAGTGTCAGGAGGACTGCTTTCCTGGAAGCTTATTAATGGTAGAAGGCTGGGAAAGGGTTTTGAATTTGGAGAGAAAACTGAAGGGAATGTGCTTGTATTATATGACCACTTAAGGTATACCACTTAGATTGGAGGAGGGATAGCAGGAATTCTAGGCTTCTGTGCAGTTTAACTCATGAAACTGACTTGGACATGGTCCTTTTTTTCAAAGGCTTTCTGTTTGCATTTTTCTAGGCTTTCTGCTGGCTTGGTTGGTAAGACTATCACTGATGGAAATGGGTGGTTCATTGGACGTTGTCAGTAAACCAAAATGATTTTGTTTTATTTTCTTGTAGAAAGAATCTTTAAGATATATAAGTACTACCCACACTACTTCTCCAGGAATATTAACTGATTATTGTGAAGGAAATAAGTCCTTTTCTCCAATAAGGTTAGCTAAGTGCATACTAGTTATTCTCACAGATGTATGTTGTTGGACCACATTTACAGTCAGTATTTGCCCAAACTATATGATGACTACATGTTCTATAGCATTTAGAGTAATAAGATATTCTAATAATACCAAATTTGAAAAGAGGATTGCTCTCAGAAGAAAAAGGATGTCCAACAGCAAAGTTTGCATATTGTTACTTTGGATGAAGCCTTAGCTTACCACCAGTGAGAGAGACTTGACTGCTCTCCCTCATTTGGTCTTGAAGTCCTCTCAGGACTCCTTTTAGATTATTCTGAAGGAGTTAAAACAGTTGTGTGGTTACCAGGGGCTGGGAGGGGGTATGGAGAGTGACTGCAGGTGGGTACAGGGTTTCTTTTTGGGGTGATGAAAATGTTTTAGAATTAGATAGTAGTGATGGTTGTATAATTTTGTGAATATACAAGAAATCACTGAATTGTATACTTGAATAATATCTCAATTTATAAAGGAGGCAAATGTAGGCGGCAGAAGTGATGAATTTGCCAGTTTTTTCTCAGGGCTCAGAGCTGTGAAGGGAAGTCTCTGTAGTCACTGCTGTGCTTTGGACCCATTGCCCAGCCAAGGCAGCATAAGGTACTGTTCAGCTTCTGGCCCAGTTTGTCCTTTTATGTCTCTCTCATTAACTCAAGGAAGCACATGGCTTTTATATTTAAATTTATTCAAACTGTAATCTTTGACATTTGAGTTAGCTTTTAGTACAGTTTTGCATTTATAGTAATATATATTATGTATTTTCTCTATCCCCAAAGAATCCGTTTTAATCTTTTCCGGATGCAAATTTCAGGCTGTCTTGTCCCATCTCCCCTCTCTTGCTCTCTTTCCCCTCCCCCCACAGAGTGTGTTTGATCAGGTGTGGCAGGAATATCCACTGTCAAGCTGCGCCCTTTATATTAGTCAATATTATCCTTCTCCCCCCTCCCTGTCTGTCTGCCCCTTTGGGCTTTCCCAGTTGATTTATAATTTTGGAATTCTCATCGGAGTCTGTAATACAGTTTGTTCATTATTTAACCAAAACCTGTTTAATGAGCAGAGAGAGGCAATGTAAATGTTAGGCATGTTGCAGTGATGTACCTTTGTGCTTCTCAAAGCGGGTGGCTAGTTAACTCTGTGCTGCCTGCAGGGCTGGGGTATCCTGGCCTTAGGGGCAGAAGGGGTACTACCTCTCTCTTACATCTGCCCAAGCCCTGCCATGGGTTTAGAGTCCAAAGACACATTTCCTTTTATCCTTCTAGGAATCTTTTGGGGCTCTTGCATATTGGAGTTATCTTCAGTCTCACAGCTAGACCTTGAGGTAGGATCTGTGGCATGGGATGGGGCATGGAAGGGAAAGTGAAGTATCAGGACACTTGATACTGCTCTTGGTTTTGGGTCTGACAAAAGTAGATAGTTTATAGGAATGCTTCTAGCCAGTATGGTCTATGGTCTTTGATCTCTTTGTTCCCAGACTAGATAAGTCCTTGCAAGCCTTAGTTTTCTTCATCCAGTGTAGCTTTATGGAAAGGGCTATAGTCAGTTGTGATTTGTGGTGTTTGGTTGTGGTCATTCGCCTCCAGATATGGTCTGTATTTGTCCTTGGTCTTTAAACTTAGGTAATTACAAAGAGATCCTTTTCCAGAAAATTTTTGGTTTAAAGCAAAAGTATTACAACCAGGCTAGGTACAGTGACCCACATCTGTAATCTAGCACTTTGGATGGCCAAGACAGCAGGATTGCTTGAGGCTGGGTGTTCGAGACCAGCCTGGGGAGCAACATACCAAGACCCCCCAATCTCTACAAAAATAAAAATAAAAAAAATTGGTTGGGCATGGTGGCATACAACTATAATTCCAGCTACTTAGGCTGAGGTGGGAGGATCACTTGAGCCTAGGAGTTCGATATTACAGTGAGCCGTGATTGCACCATTGCACTCCAGCCTGGGTGACAGAGTAAGACCTTATATCAAAGAAAGAAAGAGAAAGAGAGCAAGAGCGAGAGCGAGAGAGAGAGAGAGGGAGAGAGAGAGGGAGGGACAACCAAACATTACAGTGAGCCACGATTGCACCACTGTACTCCACCTGGGTGACAGAGTGAGACCCTATCTCAAAGAAAGAAGGAGAAAGAGAGAGAGAGAGAAAGGGACAGGCTACCAAAATCTTCTCTTATGGGATCATCTTTTAATGACTTTAAAGCCTTCAGGGTCAGGGCTTGAGGAAGACTTCTTAGGGTGTGCATGTGACTGTGTGCGTGTCGGGGGTGTGGTGGTGAGGAGTTTGCTTTGGAGATTTAGTCCCAGGCCTATTTTTTTTTTTTTTTCACTCTGAGGACCTAATGTGCAGTTTTGGTTATCAGGATTTGGGGTTCTCAGTGTAAGACTAAGGTGGTCTTGAGGCCCGGCCCGTTATAGGTACCTGTATTAACTATAACATTGTTCTAGCTTCTTAGACTTTTTCTTTTGGGGGTTCCCCAAGATTTGGATTCCTTCAGGGCCTAGGTTATTGAGTTGCTTCTGACCAATATTTATTGGCTATCTACTATGTGCCAGGCATTTTTCTTAGATACTTAGGAAATGGGTCTATAATAGTAAACAGTCAGTCAGACTTCCTGCCCTCATAGCCACTGGTTTGACAAGACTAATGACTCTAGATGATCATGCCAAAGCTAACCTTTTGTAGCCTCTGTTTTATGCTATATGGTCCCTATTAGGCCTGGAATGGATGACAGTGAGTGAGAGCGATCTGTTGCCATCTTGTTTTATTCCTGCTCTTTCCTTAAGGAACAAGCCAAAGAAATAAGCAAAAACAATAGCTTATATTTGCTTGTCTGGCTTTTGCATGTAAACCTGTTATGGCCAGAGTTTAGATATTTCCGAAGTCATTGGTGGGTTGCATAGCGTAATTCTGGGGGATAGGATATTTCTTTGCAGAGCTTACTGGGACAGCAAGTTATGGTGTGCTTGAGTTTAGGAGGGAGAAGCAGGTGCCAGGAGAAAGTGGATGTGTCAGGAGTTTATTTAAATATAGTTTATCCTGGACAAACACACCTGTAGGGTACTGTCTGTCTCAAGCTTTGTGAATTCAGATTCTGAGCTAGGACGTTTGAGTCCATCTAACCTCCAGAGGTTTGCAGAGAACATTTAAACAGAGTCTGGAAGCCACCCTGGGAGGAACTATGACTTAACACCTGTCTGCCCTGGGCCTTTTAGAAGTAAGCCACTTAGATAGAAAAGAAACTATTTGAGAATGCCTCCTACCTCAAGTTTAATCTGTTTCATTTGGAAAATGAGGAGGTGTAGAGAAAAGAAATTTTAGTAGTCATTGTCAGGGAAAAGACTGAATAAAAAGTAAGAGTATATTATATGGGCTGGGCCACACGTGTAATCCCAGCACTTTAGGAGGCCGAGGTAGGTGGATCACTTGAGGTCCGGAGTTTGAGGCCAGCCTGGCCAACATGGTGAAACCCTGTCTCTACTAAAAATACAAAAAATTAGCCAGGTGTGGTGGCACATGCCTGTAGTCCCAGCTACTCAGGAGGCTGAAGCAGGAGAATTGCTTGAACCTAGGAGGTGGAGGTTGCAGTGAGCCGAGATCGTGCCACTGCACTCCAGCCTGGGTGGCAGAGCAAGATTCTGTCTCAAAAAAAAAAAACAAACACGAGTATGTTATATGAAAATAATTTGCTAGAGTCCTGTTGATTAAATGCATACTTTTTTCCTACAGAGGTCTATAGTTTAGGGAGTAAGTAATATATTATTATTAATCAGCATGAGAAGAAGGTTGAATGAGTAATTAGCTTTGTACCACTTGGAATTGAGCTTGTGAATTGTTCAAGGCCTAAGTAGAAACTAAAAGAACCAAATGTGATAAAATTTGGCCAACAAATTTTGTGAAGGGCTGAGTGTTAGGAAAGGCAGCAGGCACACTTAAAAGTATCCATTTCCTGCGCCCTGTTTTACTTTCTTGGTTTATAGTATAAGACTATATTAGTTTGAAGGTCGTTGAGTAATACATTAGAATGTGACTTGAATTTGAGTCAGACTGGCTTTGGCACCTTAGAATCTTGGTAACTTGAGTGGTCACAGACTTGTGGACATTTCAGCACAGAGTAAATAAAGGTACTGTTATTCTTTTTTTCCTCCGGGACTATTCATATTAATAGAGTGGCTCCAAGAGGCCTATATTTTTGATGACTTGACTTTGCTGTTTCTTTTTACTGGAGCCTTCCCCAAATGATTTGTTAATACTCTTCACTTGACACTTCTAAACCAAGAAGTTCTTCAAAACATTTGTTTGTACTCAAGATTAGAAAATGAAGACTCTTGAGAAGAAAGAGCTCTGCGTAGTCTGACTTCTCATGGATTCAGCTCTCCCTTCTTCTCTTCTTCATACCCAGGCATACTTAGCCATCAGAACTAGTTTGCTGGCTGGTGGGAGGGCACATTTTCTACTGCATGTATCAGAAAAAGAGTTGTGAAAAAAAGAGGAAAGAGCATTCTTAATAGTTTAGCTCTTAAAAGGAAAAACCTAATTTCTTGTAGCAAAGGTTAGGGGGCAGTATAACAGTGTGATCTGTGGTGGGTATCAGAGTTGCTGGTGTTACTGCCTTTGTCCTCTTTAGCACAGCTACCTCTTGAGGCCTGAAACTTCTGAGTATATGCCCAACTTACCATGACAGCAGTCAGATGAGTAAAAAGAGAGAAAGCCAGCTGCTGTTTTGTTTCGAACAAGGAGGCAGGCAGAGTTCCTTCCTGCTTTTCCACCCATTCAAACTCAGGACAAATGCCAAAAGGGTTTCAGAAGAAGCCAAATGCTTGAAATTCAACGTGTTATTCTGATTAGGAGAGATAATGAAGAGTTTGTCTTGGCCTTGTCCCCCTCTGACTGCGTCTCTGTGTTCATAGATGCTTAGTTGATCACCCTGGTTTCTGAAGTGATAGTGGATATGTTTATGGAAAGGGTGAGTGCCTTTGTCTTTTCTCTGCTGGCATCTGTTAGAAGATAGAGTTGGCTATAGAGCAAAATGGAGATAAGATCATTTCAGTTCAGATCACTTCATTAAGAAAGGGTGATAGATGGAGAACAATGACTACTTTAGGCTTTCAGTTTTGCTCTAGGAAACCAGGAGATAATTTGCTCCTCACCAGTTTAGGGGCCTTTATTCCTTTTCTTTGTTCTTTGAAGATCCTAAAGAACTTAGATGGACAAGCACTTCTGGCTGTCTGTTGGCTAGCTTCTCATGGCATGTCTCTTCTGTAACATCAGCATTCTATTACCACTGTTACCACTGTAGGTCGAGTTGTGAAGGGCTGCCACATGTGCACAGATCACAACTGACCTTTTCTTGTTCCACGCTTATTGAGCAATTACTTGCCCGTTTGTGGAACTCACATTATTGTCTTGCATTTCTGGCCCAGTGTGAAGTGGGGCATCCAGGAAGTAGCCTAATAGAATGTACATCAGAGGGCAATAAATTGGCATATGATTTGGTGGAAAGGCAGGGTCAGATGTAGTGTGGGAGCTGGGGTTTTTCTGCAGTCAGCCATGCAGCTTGCTTCCAGGTGTCCTGGAAAGCAGCTTGGGAACTAGAGGGTAAGGGTAGTTGAGGACATTCACTGGGGAAGAAAAGGATCAAAATCACTTTGTTGTTAACTGGGATTGGCCTTGAATTTAAAAAAAAATTCTCTAAAAATCGAGGGAAAAATGAGATTTCCCTGACACCGACAGGGACTTTACCACTGATTATTATTTGTTTTCAAGTAAAGTCAGTTATTGTGAGGAAAAATCTAAAATTTGAGAGACCCTTGATAAGAGGGTGTAGAATAAGAAAGCCTCATTCCAAATTAGTTTTTGAATTTAAGAAAACTGGTACCAAATTGATTAAATGAAGTGAGAGCTGAGATGATATTACAACTGCCCTACTATGGGCTAGAGTGCTAGAGTGGTGTTTTTCCGACTGTAGGTTGCTTTCCATTAGTGAATTATATCACTGTAATGGGTTGCATGGCATTTTTCTCTCCGATTTTTTACGATGAAAAATTTTAAACTTAGCAAAAATTGAAAGAATAATGATCACCCATATTCCACACTTAGAGTCAAAATTACTAACAATTTAGGCATTTTTGCTTTATCTATATATGTGTATGTATCATTTTTTCATGATCCATTTGAAAATAAATTGCAAACATGTTGACATTTCACCCCTAAATACTTCAGCACGCATCTTAAATAAGGACATTCTGCTACATAATCATAATACCATTATCACAACTAAGAAACAACCACGATTTGCCAATACTAGTTAATATCCAGTTCATATTAAACATTTTCCCTTTGTCCCCAAACTTTTATAGCCATAGTTGATTTTACAAACCAAAATCCAAGCAAAATTCTCATTTCATTAGGTACTTATGTCTTTTTAGACTTATTAATTTATTTTAGAGTTGGAGTCTCACTGTGTTACCTAGGGTGGAGTGCGGTGGCACAATCATAGCTCACAGCAGCTCAAGTGATCCTCCCGCTTTGGCCTTCTGAATAGCTGGGACTACAGGCTCACGCCACCAAACCTGGCTAATTTTTAAAACTTTGTAGAGATGGGATCTCGTTGTTTCCCAGGCTGTTCTCAAGCTCCTGGCCTCAAGAAGTCCTCTCACCTTAGCCTCCTAAAGTGTTGAGATTACATGTGTGAACCACACCACACCTGGCCCTAGGCTTTTAAAAGACAATTTTTTTCCGTTTTTTTTCTCTCTTGCGTTGGCTTTTTGAGAATTCCAGCCCATTTGTGTTTAGAATGTTCTACATTCTGGGTTTGTCTGTGTCCTTGTGGTATCATTTAACTTGTTCCTCTTTCCCATATGTTATATACTAAAAGGATTAAAGGCTTGATTAGATTCAGGTTAAATATTTTTGGCAAGAGTATTTTATAGATGATACTATGTAATTCATATTATTATTATCATCATTATCATCATTATTTTTGGGGACGGAGTCCTGCTCTGTCACCCAGGCTGGAGTGCAGTGGTGTGATCTCGGCTCACCACAACCTCCATTCACCTCATAGGCTTAAGTGATCCTCCTACCCTCAGCCTCCCAAGTAGCTGGGACTACAGGTGTATGCCATCATGCCCAGCTAATTTTTTGTATTCTTTGTAGAGATGGGGTCTTGCCACGTTGCCCAGGCCTGTCTCAAACTCCTGGGCTCAAGTGACCCACCCACCTCGGCCTCCCAAAGTACTGGGATTACAGGTGTGAACCATTGTGCCTGGCCTTATTTCATATTGTATCACCACAGGAGGACAGGCACATCCTGTCAGGTTGTCCTGCAGTTGTTGATTTTAAAAGTTTTGTTACTTGCTTCTGATGGTGACTGCCGAATCTCCTCATTGTGAAATATGTTAACTTTTCTTTTTGTAATTTTAAGTAATATGTGAAGTAATATTTTGCACCTTGTAAATATCCTGTCCTCTAATATAATATCCATTTACCTAATGGTCATCCACTGATTGTTTGACTGAATCATTTATTTCACTGGTGACAGAATGATTTTTCTAATTCTGTCATTCTTTCTACATTTATTAGCTAGCATTCTCTGTAAAGAATTGCTTTCCCTCATCAACTGGAGGATAATCAGTTTTTTCTAAAAAGGCAGGGTAAATTCTTAATTCATTCCCTTTAATTGTCAGTTTTCAGATTCAGAAGTGAGTGCTGATAATGATCACTGGTGGTGGCAAATGTGGGTCTACCCTTTCCTGGGGTCTTGTGAATATTATTCAGTGTTTTACAATTAATTATAGACATTTTTTAAAATTGTTACTTTTGATGTTCACATTGTTTCAAGTTTGGCCACAGTGAGCATCCTTTTCAAACTGGTTCCTTTGTCTTTTGACATGACCTCTTTGAGCACTTCCTGCTTTCTGGTACAATCAACCAGCACGAAGGGAAAAAAAAGAATAGAACAGAAATTATCTATTTCTATTCTAAATTACAGGCTCACACGTGTAATCCCAGCACTTTGGGTGGCCGAGGCAGGTGCATCATGAGGTCAAGAGTTTGAGACTACCCTGGTCAACATGGTGAAACCCCGTTTCTACTAAACATACAAAAATTAGCTGGGTGTGGTGGCACACACCTGTAAGCCCAGCTACTCGAGAGGCTGAGGCAGGAGAATTGCTTGAACCGGGAAGGCAGATGTTGCAGTGAGCCGAGATAGTGCCACTACACTCCAGCCTGGCGACAGAGCAAGACTCTGTTCCTCACAAAAGAAAAAAAAAATTAAAAAAGGAGATTATCAGTGTATCATACATAATAAGAAGGATGAGTATTGTTTTTTGAAACTTTTGTTTCAGTTAGAAACCTTTATTTTCTGGGTTGCAGTGTAAGCTGTGCTTTTTTCTATCCATTATGGTCAAAAAAGTTCGAAAGCCCTGGTAGAAAGTTTGTGATTTACTCCTGTTCTAGCACTGGTTTGAATTTGTCTGTCTGCAATGTTATTTCATGGGCAAGGAATCAAGGAGGTTGTTGAGTCAGGTTGCCCCTCTCACCATTTTCCTGACATTCTGTGAAGGACTCTGTGAGGCACCTTAGCCCTTTTGACTTTTGGGAATGAGTGGATTCTTCATTCCTGTCAACTTTGCTTTCAGTGAGACAGTTCTATTTAGATGGTTGTTTCTGGATGAATCAGCTTTTGCCAGGGAGAGATTAATTTGAGCCTATTTGAGTCGTTATAATCCTGGAGAATATTACAGTAAGTATTCTTCCCCGAAGGAAATAAGAATTGTGGAAGTAATTATGACTGATTAGTCACTTAGCACTTTATACCTTATCTCTTTTATGTGATGCTATACAGATTGTTTAAATATATCATGTTAGATGCGGCCAGCCGTTTGAATCATTTTGGTGGGCTGAGGGAATCATTTATCCTGGAAAGACTCCAGAAGAGCATCTTCTCCAGGAATTTTTCTCTTAGTAGAAGTTCAACAAATATTTCTTGATTACTTACTATGTGCCAGAAGCGGAACTAAATTCTAGGGACCTAGTTTTCAAGGAGACTGACACAGTTCCTGTTCTCATAGTTTATGGTCTAGTGGGCTGGTGATTTGAGAAGCTCTGGAATTTGAGTGGACAACTGGGCACTAGTTTGAAGTCTGCCAGTTTCCACATGTGACCTCAGGAAATTGTTGTATGCTTTGGTTTGCTGAAAGAGGTTCTAGGATGGTCAAAAGAATAGCATTGGTGTTGTCCACATTGTCCATCCCACTCCCACCCTCTGCCCTAGCCCTGACTGCCTGGCAGTGACCCTGGAACTTCTGTACATGGCAGCTTCGTTAGCTGCTTTTAGGGCCTTGAATGTCTTAGAGTTGATTAGTCTGTTAAAATTTTTTTTTCATTAATAATGTGTTCTATGGTATGATTAGTCTCTTTATATTGGCCTTTGTTTAATCAGTCTGTGCATCTCAGAGCTGAACTGACTGCAGTTGTACCATAGGATAAGTTATTAATGGCTGATTGTCTTTTCTAATAAAATGCAACTTTGCATTTGAGTCCTCTTTGGCTTGGCTTCTGACACAATTTTTAGGATATCGAAGTCTAGAGGTGCAAAACAAAGATTTTTTGTTTGTTTGTTTTTGAGACATTGTCTCGCCCTGTTGCCCAGGCTGGAGTGCAATGGCATGATCTCTGCTCACTATGACCTCCATCTCCTGGGCTCAAGTAACTTTCCTGCTTCAGCCTCCTGAGTAGCTGGGATTATAGGCGCCCACCATCACACCCGGCTAATTTTTGTATTTTTAGCAGAGATGGGGTTTCACCGTGTTGGCCAGGATGATCTTGAACTCCTGACCTCAGGTGATCCGCCTGCCTCAGCCTCCCAAAAGTGCTGAGATTACAGGTGTGAGCTACTGCGCCCAGCCAAAAACAAAGATTTTAGTAGCTGTTTACCTAAGGTGCTAAAAGAGCGAGGAAAGCTCTTTTCTCCAGCCAGGGTCTAATAGTCCCAGTTCACAAATAACATAAGTGGTTTTTGGTAGCAGCCTAGTACCTTTAGCCCAAGGGTCTCATGTGAGAAAAGTAGTACCAAAGCCCTTGTAACTTTGAACGGGATTTGGCTTCATAATCAATAGAACATTTCATCATATATTTGTCTTTTGAATCCCAGAGAAAGCACCGAGGGGTAGCCCTTGGGAGCATTGGGACCTCAAAAAGACTGTCCCCTTGTTTAGAAATAGTATTCCTAGGATTTTCAAGGGTAGAAAAAGGTGCAGAGACAGTGAAGCAGTTAACAGTGGTTAAGATCTTTCTAAAAGAGAAAGTTGGACAAAGATATTCCACAAAAAGGCCTGTGACCTGTCATTTGCTCGAATGGCTTATTGTGTTCTGAATTTAAAGTGCAGTACTTTTTCCTTTGCCTCTTTTTTTCTGGGATGAATCTATATCCAAGTTATATTATTAATACCTACTATAGCTAAATACTTTTTGTGACCACAGCCTGTTGACTCTGACAGGATCTTGGTTTCCTTTGGCCAAGGAAAAGAAGTTCTTTGTTCAGCCCACCTGTACAGAAGCACTGTAGGGAAAGTAGTCAAGGGAAAATGGACCTCAGTTCTCAGACTCCAAATAGGTCTCATTAATCCTCCCAAGTGAGCTGACTGCATCTTAATCAGTTTCATTTCAGGGGTTTTAAAGAATGTTTTTGGCCTGGGCGCGGTGGCTCATGCCTGTAATCCCAGCACTTTAGGAGGCCGAGTCAGGCGGATCACTGGAGGTCAGGAGTTCAAGACCAGCCGCGCCAACATAGTGAAACCTTGTCTCTACTAAAAATACAAAAATTAGCCTGGTGTGGTGGTGGGCGCCTGTAATCCCAGCTACTCGGGAGGCTGAGGCAGGAGAATCGCTTGAACCCGGGAGGCAGGAATTGTGGTGAGCCGAGATTGCGCCATTGCACTCCAGCCTGGACAACAGAGCGAGACTCTGTCTCAAAAAAAAAAAAAGTTTATGTTCCCAGGGTTCTATAAGGAAGAAAATGAACAGTACTTGCCTTTAGTAGAACTGCTTTTTATTTAGGGAATGGGAGATGGTGCCAGGGTCCTAAGTAATCCTGGGTAGGCTGTAGGCTCAGTAGTCAACAAAATGGGTTTTTTGCATGTAGTAAAGGAAGATGGAGAATGGGAAATATTTAGGTTGGTAACAGTCTTCTTCCAAAAGCTCCAAAGGGAAGGAAAAAGTTGGCTACCAGAGGTTGTTTTACTGCTATTTAGAATGTGAGTTCATCCCTATTTCCCTTTTACCTAATTGGCGTCAGGACATTTAATCAAAGAAACAGATGGTGAATTTTCTTGAACTTTTATTTTGAAATAATTTCAAACTTACAAAAAAGTTGCAAGAATAATGTAGAAATCTCCCATCTATCCTTTTGCTACTTTACTATAGTTTCTCTCTCTCTCTCTCTCTCTCTCACTCACACACATACACATACACACACACATACACGTATGTATGTATGTATAGACATAAAATTATTTTTCGGCTGGGCACGGTGGCTCACATCTATAATTCCAGCACTTTGGAAGGCCAAAATGAGAGGATCACTTGAGCTCAGGAATTTGAGATCAGCCTGGGCAACATGAGGAAGACTCCATGTCTACAAAAAATTAAAAAGTAAGCCTCCAGCTACTGGGGAGGCTGAGGTAAGAGGATCACTTAAACTTGGGAGGTCAATGCTGCAGTAAGCTGTAATCACGCCATTGCATTCCACCGTGGGTGACAGAGTTAGATCCTGTCTCAAAAAAAGAAAAATACATAAATAACTAAATTTTTCTAAATCATTTGAGAGATTATTTATATCATGCCTCTTTTTTTTTTTTTTTTTTTTTTTTTTTTTTTGAAAGAGTAACAAAATTTAACCCAGGCTAAAGTGCA
>CAUYLG010046851.1:0-21440 GCA_963573385.1 Cacajao melanocephalus | reverse complement strand
TAATCAGACTTATGCACACAATAAACTTGCTATTCTGGCATGCTATGCTGGCATTGCTTGAGTAGTCCTCCAGACCCCACTGTCTATCTGCCTTTTCTTCCGCGCACTCTCTCCTCCAGGTAGTGAACATCTCCGAGTTGGGGTGAGGCCTCCCGCAGGCCGGGAGCCTCTCGGGAGACGTGCCGGTCCCCCACAGTTGGAAGAATCAACTTTTGTCCTAGATTATAGTTGTGTTGAAAATGCCCTGAATGGAATACTGGGCTAGGAGAGCCAGGCCCAACTCTGTCATTAAGTGTGTTAGGACAGACACCCCAGTCACATGGAGTTTCTCTTGCAGGTACATGGAGTTTCTCTTGCAGGTGCCCACCATGACAGGCATGGGAGGTTGACTCTGAAGACCATTCTAGCAGCCCGGGACAGTGCTTTTCCAGGCTGCTACCTGCACCCAAGGACTCAAGGCAGGGAAGACACAGGCTCTGGGGTATTTGAGGAGGGGGACTGCCTCTTGTTATGCACAAGGTCAGTGAATTTTCACTCAGGCGGGTCTGGCAGCTCCTAGGAGCTTCCATTGTGAAGTTGCAACTCATAGGTTACTGGTAATCTGGGTGTGACTGTACAAGTCAAAGACATTAATTAACCCACACACCAATAGGATGGGGTATGGCTCAGGGGTAGGGTACTGGACTGCAGGTCAATGGGACACCAGTTCAGATACAGACAACCCCTCTGCATTTTCAGTTTTGACATTTTAAATAGGTGCCTATGTTTTAACTTATTTTTTATTAGACACTAGGGTAAAGATTTCATTTTTTTCTGAAACCAGCAAATGTTGAGGCTAGAATGTGGTGGTTTTATACATGTTAGGGAGACATGAGACATCAATCAATGTGTGTAAGATGTACATTGGTTCAGTCTGGAAAGGTGGGACATCTCAAGGTAGTAGCGGGACAACTGGAAGTGAGGAGGGTCTTCCAGGTCACAGGTAGATGAGAGACAAATGGTTACATTCTTTTGAGTTTCTGATGAGCCTTTCCAAAGGAAGCAATCAGAATGCATTTACCTCAGTGAACAGAGGGGTGACTTTGGATAAAATGGGAGGCAGGTTTGCCCTAAGCAGTTCCCAGGTTGACTTTTCCCTTCAGCTAAGTGATTTAGGTGCCCCAAGATTTATTTCCCTTTCACACTTTTGTGTACAGCACTTAAAACTAAACCTGGGGCTGGGCGCAGTGCCTCATGGCTGTAATCCCAGCACTTTGGGAGGCCGAGGTGGGCAGATTAAAAGGTCAAGAGCGCAAGACCCGCCTGGCCAACATGGTAAAACACCATCTCTACTAAGAATACAAAAATTAGTCGGGCATGGCTGCGCGTGCCTGTAATCCCAGGTACTCCAGAGGCTGAGGCAGGAGAATCGCTTGAACCCGGGAGGTGAAGGTTGCAGTGAGATGAGATTGTGCCACTGCACTCCAGCCTGGGCAACAGAGGGAGTCTCTGTCTCAGAAAGAAAACAAAACAAAAAAACTGGACCTGAACAACATCTTCTAGGAACAAAGACTGTCTCAGCATTTCTTAGTTGTCTTAATTTATCCCCTTCTCCATCCAGGCATTCCCCCTGGGTTGGAGGTATTGTTCTTCTATTTCCAAAACAAACCACCAAGATCTATAGCTCAGTGAGTGAGCCCTTACGAGGCCAAGATAGTTTGCAGAGGATGAAATGTCAACAGGTGAAAGCAAAGCTCCATGTTGTGTTTAGATTTTGTAACTATCAAAGGCAATTTTATGTCATATTGAAGCTTCAAAAGCAAACTTCTGCAGAAGGGGTCACCCTTAACTATTGGTCTATCACTTAACTATTAACCATGGTAACTATTTGATCTACTTCCTTCCAAGGATACATATATCCATAACAATATGCATGTATTTTATGTATACACACACATACACATGTACACATTTATGTATATATACCATTGTTTGTGTGTATAACCTTTTTATTATACGTATACATAAGGTATTTTTTAAAGCCAAAATAAGGTCACATCATACATCTGTTGTACAATTTGCTTTTCACTTAATGTCTCATTGAAGCATCTTCCCATGGCAGTGTGGTGGATCTAGCGTATCGATTTCTGTTGCATCGCATTCCATCCTGTGAATGTACTGTAATGTTTTAACCAATTCCCTGCCAATGTATATTTAGATGGTCTCCAGTGTTTTGCTGTGATGAATGCAAAAATGGCAGTAATGAATCTCCACATACATGTGTCTTCATGCACTTATATGAATATTTTTGAAGGATAAATTCCTAGAAGCGGTACTTTGTAGAGTATCATTTTTTAATGTTTTTTTCTTTTAGTTTTTATCTTATTTTTTTTCGTTTATTTATTTATTTTTATGATACTTTAAGTTCTGGGGTACATGTGCAGAACGTGCAGGTTTGTTACATAGGTATACACGTGCCATGGTGGTTTGTGCATCCATCCCTCAGTCAAATTTTTATTTTAGGGTCAGAAGTACATGTGCAGGTGTGTCATATAGGTAAACTCGTGTCACGGGGTTTGGTGTACAGATTATTTCCTCACCCAGGTACTAAGCACAGGTATTCTTTTTCTGATCCTCTCTCCTTCCGCCATCCACCCTCAAGTAGGCCCCAGTGTGCATTGCTTCCCTCTCTCTGTCCATGTGTTCTCATCATTTAGCTCTCACTAATAAGTGAGAACATGCGGTATTTGGTTTTCTGTTCCTGCGTTAGTTTTCTTAGGATAATGGCCTCTAGCTCCATCCCTGTTACTGCAAAAAACATGATCTTGTACTTTTTTTACGGCTGCATCGTATTCCATGGTGTATATGTGCCACATTTTTGTAATTCTGAGTATTATTTTTTAAGTAACTTTCTTTTACAAAAGCAATTTGCTTATCACTTGGCAAATTATCATCAACAGTATTCTATGTCAAATACAAGCCCCAGACACAGGCTCTGGGCCTCCTTTCAGTGCAGGGGAGGGTGGTGTCACACAGAGTTCTGTCCCCAGTCTAGCACAACTGACATGAGGCTCAACAATTGCTACTGTCAAAGAGAATTATCTGGATGAAGTGTCTCTCCAGGTATAAAGCTCAACCAGGCCACCGGGTTGTCCTCAGCCAGGTGCACACAGAAGTGATGGGGAAGGAAGTGTAAGTGACAGGAGGGAGGCCAGAGTTCAGAGACACAGAACCAGCCTCGATATCCCAACCAGAAGAGCTGAGTCTTGTTCTTGGTGAGTCAACATATGAAAAAGGTGTTAATTACACCATCTTCCCAGGCCTGGGGGTATAGCTCAGGGGTAGAGCATTTGACTGCAGATCAAGAGGTCCCTGGTTCAAATCCAGGTGCCCCCTACCTGTTGTGTTTTACTTTTAATCACCAAAGTGGGTTCTGGGTCATAAGCTCCTCCCAATCCACCCTGTGGAAAACTGACACAGCATATCAAATCTCGGACCCACAGCATCTCTGAAGTGCAGACTCAATAGTCCTCATGTGATTTTATGGACTTTAAAGTTTGTAAGGCACAGACGCCTGCCTCCTCCAGCCCTCTGGGTACCACTCCCCGCACTTTCCAGAGTTGTTCAGAATTTCCCCATTAAGATCCATGTGATCCTCAAGAGAAGGCTGGGCCATGTCTCTAAGTCCTGCTGTATTTCCCACAGCACCCAGCTTGGGCTGAGGCACGGGAGTACCTGAACCAGCGGCAGCATCACGCCCACCTCCAAAGGGCATAAGAAATCTAATGAGCGTAGATTTCTGGACTTTGGCTCTTTGTCTCCAGGTTGTGGATTTCCCACCTGGGGCTGCTGCAGACTCACACCCTGGCCCACCCAGACCATGGACTGGGGGAGAGCACGATTCTGGGAGGCTCTGTGAGACTAAGGACAAGGAGTGGGATGATCGAGAAAGTCAGCTGGGGATTTCCAGAGGACTGACTGGACACCATCAGCCTATTTTTTCTCTCTTCTCCATGCAGACAGATTCAGATCATGGGCTCCAGCAAGGGAAAGGAAGCTTGAGTCAGATTCCAAAATCAGTAAGTAAAAATAAGAACAGGTAGAGGGCACACCAATTGGAAGCTTTTAGTGTGTCCTCTAAAGCTTATCTCATTATTATCTGATGAAGACCTTGCACTCTGTAGCTGAAGATGGCAGCATAAAAGCCATGGCTGCTCCGGGGAGGGCCTCTGGATTGACCGAAAGCTGCTTCCCCTGCTCACCTGTCCACTGCAGCACGGGGCGTGTGTGGTGACGAGAGCACATTTGCTTCCATGAAAATAAAGGCTCATAGGCTCCATTCAGACCTCCTGAATCAGAATGCTTGGGAGTGGGGCCAAGGAGCTGTTTATAACAAGCTCCTCAGATGACTCCAGTGGAAAGTCAGATTGGGAACTGCCACTTTAGCTTGGTACACTACGTTACAGGCTTGAAGAGAGGTCATAATTAAGAGACATGCCCAAGCACACACACCTGATTAATAGAAGGGTTGTGACCAAATGCCACATAGCTGGTCTTGGGCTCTCTCTATTAACACAACCCTGGGCAAGGCATGACCAGGCCTGCTGCCCCTCTGCTCCCACTGCTCCCCGTCTGCTGAGCCCTCGACAGGCCCAGTGACAGGGGCCTCCCCTGGAAATCACCTGACTGACTTCCAGTCGAAAGTCTAGCACTAAGAGGCACTAAATTTGCATCATGGACCTCTTGCCTGCAGGCAAATCCTCTTCCTCTGAACCAGAAACCCACTTCAGATGAGTTCCCAGTGGACACCGCTTAAGGATGTGGCCTGCCCAGGGGAGGGATCCTCCTTAAACCCGCAATAGTTTCTGTTTATTCCAGGTTAGTCCCATGTCCTAGCGGAGCTATCTCATACAAACCAACCCTCTCTGGCCATTGGCTCTGGCCCTCTCCCACTGACCCCCAATTTGAGTTCCAGGGCCTCCTCTGCACTGCGCGGTCCCTTCTTCTGTCTCAAGCTGGGTGCATGAGCTTTGACATCACTTCTTGCTGGAATAATCATCCACTCCATTCCTCCTTCCTTTGCCTCTTCCTCATGCACATTTATTTTAAAATCAACCCCCCTCCACCCCACCCTCACCCTTTAGACCACTGCTGGATTTTGCTTCTTTTCCATTTTCTTTTCTTTTGAGATGGGAGTCTCGTTCCGTAGCCCAGGATAGAGTGCAATGGTGCAATCTCTGCTCACTGCAACCTCTGCCTCCCAGGCCCAAGCTGCTCTCCTGCCTCAGCCTCCCAAGTAGCTGGGATTACAGGGACATGCCACCACACCCAGCTAATTTTTGTATTTTTGGTGGAGATGGGGGTTTCACCATGTTGGCCAGGCTGGTCTCGAATTCCTGACTTCAGGTGATCTGCACACCTCGCCCTCCCAAAGTGCTGGGATTACAGATGAGAACCACCACGCCCGGCCCTTCTTTTCCATTTTCTGCCTTTTCCTCCTCTTTTATCCCAAGGCCAAATTCAAGACCTTGGACTGCAGGGCTGAGCATAGGGAAGGCGGAATGTGCCCTCTTGGTGAGCAGCCCAGTTGTCTCAGAAGGTGTCACTCAGCAGGTCATATGAGGGACAGGGATTGGGCATAAGCCTGCTTGTCTGGGGGTTCAAAGCCCAAGCCCAAAGGGGCTTCTGAACTGGGATGAGGAATCCCTCCCTCCACTGGCTGAACCACGGCCCAGGCACATCAGACCACAGGCAAACTGGGCTCCTTCTCCAGCAAGGCACATCCACAGGGACACATGGTGTCTGTCTCCCACTATAGTCAGAGGCCACATAGATTCCAGACTTGGGGCACAGGGGTTCATCCTCAGTTTGAATTAGAGAGTTCATTTTAGCTGTAGCGTCTTTCACTGCTTGACAAAGACACACAGTTAAAATGCTTTTCAAAGATACCAGAGCTCCAGTAAATAAAGTGCTTCTAAATAATGTATTAAAGGGGTTTTCTTCTAACCATTGTGTTGGTGGAAGCTACGGGGTTGGGAGTGAGGGCATGCCACATGAATTTGGTACATTCCACCTTTCCAGTCTCTTAAAGTCTGGAGTTACTGTTCAGGGATTTTCTGGCATCTCAATTTCATCTGTCTTTGAACAATTTTGATTTCTGATATTAATCAGCAAGTTGAGCAAACAATAAAAATAATCCCCAGCTACTCCGAGCAGAACACAGAATGCAGAGTTCAATACACTAAGTGCAGTATAATTTAACAGTGTGTCCACCCTCCTCAGACCAGTGCTTTGAGAAATCACTCCCGCACACATTCCCCAGATGTTGGTATTATAAATCAGCATAGTCTGGTGATTCTTTTTGTGTTGAAGACTCCACCTGCAAGGTGTGACTTTGTAATTGACTCTGGGTGTGCTGGGATTTTCTCAAATTATAGATCAAAAGAAAAACAGAGGGTGGGGTGAGGTAAGAGGCGGAGCAGCGCTGGAACAGGGGCAGCAGGAGAAGCAGGAGTGTCTTTAGCTGGCAGAGGAGGTGCAGAAGACTTCATCTTAGGTATAGTTTGGGTTCTACAAATCTTCAATGAATCCCTATGACCATTCTTGGGGGTCTCACTCTTTCCAGGTCAAAGCCCTAGATTTTCTTATTTTGAATTAATTAATTAGAGACAGAGTCTTGCTCTGTCACCCAGGCTGGAGTGCAATGGTGTGATCTCAGCTCACTGCAACCTCCACCTCCTGGATTCAAGCAATTCTCCTGCCTCAGCCTCCCAAGCAGCTGGGATGACAGGTGCCCATCACTACGTCCAGCTAATTTTTGTATTTTTACTAGAAATGAGGTTTCACCATGTCCAGGCTGATCTCAAACTCCTGACCTCAAGGGATCCGCCTGCTTTGGCCTCCTAAAGTGCTGAGATTACAGGATTACAGACATGAGCCACTGCGCCCGGCCCACAGCCCTAGATTTTTACATTAGGAAGGCTGTAATTGAGCAATTCTGCAGAAGCAAACACTGCCATTGGCTCTGTGCTAAGCAGTATGGCAGCTAGAAAGAAGAGATTTTGGTTCTTTTCGTTGGACTTTTTGTTTTTTCTTTCTCTAAACTATCCCTGTACGCCAGCTACGCTGCCAGCTTCCAATTCAATGACAAGAAGGAAATGTGTATCTGGAAGCCTGGTCCCCAGTGGGCACTTCATTCCAGATGACCAGAAGCAGTAATTTTCTTAGCTATTTTTCCAGCGTGGGCTATAGGTTATGCCATATTCCCAGACCCAAAGATTAACTGTAGTGCCTCCAAATCTAGCCTCAGCCAGTCTGGATAATCAGTACCATTTCCATAACGATCTGGGCCTGAAACCCACTCCTAACACCAACTTATACAGCAGGTGGAAAATTTGGGTACAAAACCAGAAGCTAGCTTTGACTACCTGAAACAGATAAGGTGACAGTTGTCAGGCAGTTCATAACACTGAAGGAAAGCCTGGAGCCAGAGGCTTAGGAGTTGGGCAGGATCCTAGAGGCACTAGGCAGTCAGGCCTCAGCCAGAGTCACACGGCGCAATGGGCTGTGAAGAGTGACTTCACACTGGATCCACGCTAGAGCTACAACACCACCAAAATGAACTCTAGACTCTTCCCATTTCTGTTTCACTCACTTTATCACCTAAAGATGAGTGACGAATTCCCCTGCCCAAGCTTGCTGGAGATGACAGACAGCATCTCCATCTGTCGGAGACCCTCGACGCCCCCAAGCCCAGCGGTGTCATTACGGCCAGGTGGCAGGGCTGCTTGCACTGCGCCTACCACCAGCTGCAGGGGCTTCTTTTGCCCTAGGCCCTATACAAAGCCTTTCAGGCGGGAGCAGCGCACCATGGGAAGTAACTGTGGTCTCTCAAGCCCTCTCTGATGGTGGTGGCGAACAGGGCAAGGTGCAGACGTAGTCTTTTCTGGGCTATTCAGGTGTTCCCCAACTACTGGACCTTCAGAAGCTTCACAGATGCAGCAGACCACCAATAATCCCAAAATTATGCAAATATTTCCCACTGCTCAGTATAGTTTCCAGGCAAATGGATGAAGGGCCTATTAGGGAAAATCTAGCAGGAGGACTCACAGGCCATGTCCTGGTATTTTGGCAGAGTGCTTTTCTCAAGCTTAGCTTCCCCGTCATCAAGGGAACCAGGGTCTCTGAGCAGATTCAGACCTGGGGACTGGGTCAGAGGCCAGGAACCTTCATTGTGCTGGCGATGGTAGTAGATCAGATCTACACATGAATAGGACCAGGATGGGCTCCCCATTCTCAGGCCTAAAAACCTGAGCACTGATGAGCCACAGCCAAGACCTGTGTGGCACAGACCACGGAGTAACACCCAAACTTCATCTGGGGCTAAAGCATCACACTGCTTGGCCTCTGACACCCTAGGATCATCCCAGCCTCCAAAATCAGGGGCTCCCTTTCCACTGTCATGCCTCCCACCAGCATCTCTGTCTACAGAGAACAGCTACTAGAATTCTTTTCAAGAATGTAGAAGCTCCACACACCTATGTGTTGTTCAAGGCAGAGCAAGTCACGTGTGATCAATCCACTCCAGCTTACCTACCCCCTGAAGCCTATGGATTCTTTCTACATTACAGCAAGAAATCCCTAGCATCTCAAATGCATTTGGAATTGGCCTCCTGTGAATCCAGGCTTAAGTCCACCAACTGAGCAAACAGGTTTATCCCAGCTGCTCCAGCTATGGTATCTTAAATAGAATTTTAATTGGGCACACTCCTAATAAAAAATTCAGACTCATTTAAAATTATATGGTTTCTACTTTATAAAATACTCCAAGAATCCATATCCACACATGCTCTTGAGGATTTTGCCAACATACATTAGCCAGTTGGAAATGATTCTGGGGTGTGAGTCTTCGCCTCTCAGCAACTGGTGCCCAGGCTCAGCTGAGATCCTACTCTCACCGTAGGTCAAGGGGCAGTAAGAGGTGGGGAAACCGATCTCTTGCAGTGAAAAGCCTTCCATCTGGGCTGGTCAGCTTTCAGGTGGGAAGAAGGGGCAGGCTTGGAAATTAGGTAGAGTTGGTAATTTGGGATAAATGGAGTTTTCCAAATGCTCCCATAAATCCACCTTACAATTCTTAAAGTTCCACTCTCTTAATCACTGACCTATTTTCAGCTAGGAGACTGGGGGAAGCTGCAGATTCCATGGACATCAAAGTTTGGCACCCACAGGGATCAGCCTTGGCTCTCATTTTCAGCTATTTTGCTTACTCGGTGGCAGGAGAGAGTTTTGTGATACAGACAGAAGAAGGTTTGTGTTTCAATCCACGTGGAACAGATCTTACAGAGTGACACGTGAGCTGACTATCGTTCTTCAAACTGGTAGGACCAGCCATCTTGCCCAGAGGCCACTTATAATCTGGGAACTACAAATTGGTCCTGATGGGACTGCAGGCAAAAGTTACTCAACTTTTCTACAGTCTGATATGGGCTTCTGGATTTCTATCTCCCCGACTACCTAGATTTTCATCATCTTCAAGTTTAATGAGACCAGATTCCCAATCCACATTATCTTCATTTCCCTGAAATCACTTTTTACACATCCGTGGACTCTGCCTTCTTTCAAAAAAGAAGAAGGAGAAGCAGAAGAAGAAGAAGAGTGAATTTTGTCTAGTAGACTCTAATTTTATTGGGAGCCATTATTCTCTTAATACACAAAGTTTGGAATTCAATAAAGATTACTATGTATACCAAGAGTCAGAGAAATATGAACAAAACCAAATGAAAGACAGTAGAAGTAAGTGATCTAGATGTCATAGAATTTAAAATAACTTTGATAATATATTCAAAAAAACAGAAACAGAAAAAATGTGAGAAAAAGTATGGAGAATTTCACATTATAATTTGTAAGAAAAAATTCAAAAGGAAATTCTAAAACAAAATAATCATAATATTTAACATTAAAATTTTAATACATGTATTTAACAGAAATTTATTCACAGTGGACAGTGGATTCATGAACAGAAAAACAAACCAATAGAAAAATACCTAAACTGAAACAAAGAAAGGTAAAGAATGGATGAAAAGAAAAGGAAAATAGGACATAAATGGGAAACAGTTAAAAGTTCTTACATGTTACTGAAATCCCAAAAGGAGGTAAAAAAGTGTATAACACAAAATCAAGATGTGAAAGGACAATTGACAAGCATTTTCCAAACCTAATGAAAAACATCAACCCACTTATTAAAGAAATTCAGTTAGTCAAAAGGAAAAAAAAAACACAACGGAGACCATTAACACTGTCTGTAGGTGATGGAGGAAAAGACAAAGACAAAACAAACAAACAAAGCCAAAAGAAACTATGCCTAGATATATTATCATAAAACCAATTTTTAAAGAGAGAGGAAGAGGCTGGACCTAGTGGCTTATGCCTGTAATCTTAGCACTTTGGTAGGGCCAAGGTGGGCAGGTCACTTGAGGTCAGTTCAAGACCAGCCTGGCCAACATGGTGAAACCCTATCTCTACTAAAAATACAAAAATTAGCCAGGCATGGTGGCATGTGCCTGTAATCCCAGGTGCTCAGGAGGCTGAGGCAGAAGAATCACTTGAACGTGGGAGATGGAGGTTGCAGTGAGCCAAGATCATGCCACTGCACTCCAGCCTGGGTGACATAATGAGACTTCATCTCAGAGAGAGAGAGAGAGAGAGAGAGAGAGAGAGAGAGGAAGAGAACTCTGGAAGGCAGCCTGTAAGGAAAAAGATCAAATTTTACAATTAACAGATGATTTGTCAAAAGAAATTATGGGAGCCAGGTGACATGGAACAATAGTTTTACAGTGCTGAAGTAAATAACTCAAATAAAATTCTACACAACAGTAACTACTTTACATAATATAAAAGTATTTAAAACTTCAATTAAAATATAAAATTTTCAGACTGAATGAGAAAAAATAACCACACTATAAGTTGCTTAGATGAAGCTTTAGCATAGGGTCACATAAAGTGGAAAGTGAAAGTATAAATAAAAATACGATATACAAACAATAACCAAAGAGGCTAGTATAGCAATATTAATATGATGCAAAATAGACTTTAGCTTAGTAAGAGTTTCTACACATAAAGGGGATATTTGAAAATGATAAGGAGTTCAATCCAGCAGGAAGCTATTATAATCCCAAATCTGAATGCACCCAAAAATATAGTGTGAAAATAAATAAAAATGGATAGAACTAAAAGTAGAAATAGACATATCTTCAATCGTTGTAGCAGATTTTAACACACCTTTTTCTGTAGCTAATAGAACAGGCAAATAAAATGTTAGTAAGCATGTGAAGAATCTGAAAAACACAACCAAAAAATGTGACCTAATTGATATATAATGAACAATGCACCATACAATGGCTCATTTTATATTTTTTAATGCACACAGAACATTTATCAAAGTTAATTATATTTGGTGATGTAAAGTAAGTTGCCACAAATTTGAGGATTGAAATCATAGAGAATATTTTCAGACCATATTGTAGCTGAATTAGGCTAAGTTATGAGAAACAGAAATAATTAGGAAATCCCCAGCTTCTTGGAAGCTAAACAATACACTTCCAAATAACCTATAAGCAAAAGAAGAGATCAAAATAGAAATTAGAAAGTATCTTGAACCAAATGTTAACAAAGATATAACAAGTCAAAATTCATGTGGTACAGGTAAAGTCATGCTTGGTAAAACTTATACCCTTTTTTTTTTTGAGATGGAGTCTTGCTCCCATCGAGTGCAGTGGCATGATCTCAGCTCACTGCAACATCCACCTCCGGGGTTCAAGTGATTCTCCTTCCTCAGCCTCTCAAGTAGCTAGGATTACAGGTGTGTGCCACCATGCCCAGCTAATTTTTGCATTTTTAGTAGAGACAGGTTTTGCCATGTTGACAAGGCTGGTCTCAAACTCCTGACCTCAGGTGATCCACCCACCTCAGCCTCCCAAAGTGGTAGGATTACAGGCATGAGCCACTGCACCCAGCCAAAACTCATACTCTTAACTGATCAGATTATCTGACATTTAGCCTTATTTTTCTTTTATCAGATTACTCATATTCAGCCTTTTTTCTTTTATCTTCAACTAAGAGTATGAGTTTTACCAAGCATTATATCTAAGAGTATGAATTTTACCAAGCATTATATACCAATCAATTTCAGAGGAGAAATCAATGAAATAAAAACCAATCATACAATCAGAGAAAAGCAACAAAGCCAAACATTGATTTATCAGAAATAATAAAACCAATAAACTCTAGAAACACTTAGCAAGATAAACAGAAAGAGAGGGAGAAACCCTACCATTACCAACATCATGAATGAAAAGGGACATCACTACAAAGCCAACAGACATTAAACAGATAATAAGATATCATGATCAACTTTAATCCAAAATAAGTTGTCAACTTAGGTAAACAAACAAGTTCTTTAAAAACACATCTTCTTAAACAGGAAAATAAACAGAAAATATGATTAGTGTGATATATATTAAATTCATTATTTAAAACCTTTCAACAACAACAGTAACAAAGCAACAACAAAAACAGGCTCAAATGACTTCCTTGGTAAATTCTTCCAAATACTTGCAAAGAAAAATAACACCAAGTTTATGCAAAATCTGTCATAGAAAAGAAAACAGCGAACACTTCCCAATTCATTTTATAAGGCAGCATAACGATAACAAGTTCTGATACGACATTACAAGAAAGAAAAACACACAAAAAAAAATCTCTTTTATGAGGATAGATGCAAATACCATCCAATGAAATATCAAAAGAATAATTCAGCACAACTAAGTTGTATTCCAAGAATGCAAGAGTGGTTTAATATTTAAGAATTGGCTAATATAATTTATTACATCAACAAAAAAATGGAGACATATAATGAAATTATCTTAATAGATGGAAGAAAAAAACTGAATAGAATTCAATGTTCATTCTTTGTAAAGATTTTTGGTTAAGTAGGAATAGAAATGAACTTCCTTAACATGACAAAGGACATCAACGCTCACAGTAAACATTATCTGACTGGTGAAATATCGAAACTCTCCCCCATGATCATAAATTAGACAAGAATGCTTGCTATCACCACTCTATTCAAAACTGCTAGCCATTTTAAATGAAAATTGAAAATAAATAAATAAGTTATCAAACAAAATGATTACGAAAGTAGACTATCCAAAATAACCTATAGATAAACTACTAGAATTAACAAATGAGTTAGGTCATTGGCTACAAGATCAGTTCAGTATGCAAAATTTAGTTGTATTTCTAAATGCTAGCAACAAACACATGGAAAATAAATTTAAAATGTATAGTATAAGGCTGGGTGCAGTGGCTCATGCCTGTAATCCCAGCACTTTGGGAGGCCGAGGCGGGCAGATCATGAGGTCAGGAGATTCAGACCATCCTGACCAACATGGTGAAATCCTGTCTCTATAAAAATACAAAAAAATGATCTGGGCGTGGTGGTGCGCACCTGTAGTCCCAGCTACTCAAGAGGCTGAGGCAGGGGAATCACTTGCTCTGTTGCCCAGGCAGTAGTACAGTGGCACGATCTCGGCTCATGGCATCCTGGGCAGTGGAGAATGCCATTAGCTGAGATCGTGCCACTGTACTACAGCCTGGGTGACAGAGCAAGAATCCGTTTCAAAAAAAAAAAAAAAAAAAGAAAGAAAGAAAAATGTGTAGTATATACAAGAGCATTTAAAAAGTCAAATGTCTAATAATAAATACAACAAAAATCATACAAGTTCCTCTATGGTGACTATTGCAATGCAATTTTGAGACAATATAAAGATAATATAAACAAATGAAGAAATATATTCATGATTTAAAGAACTCAATATTGTAAAAATGTCCACTCTTCCCAAATTAATCTATCAATTAACATAATCTCAATGAAAATCCAGTTGAGATTTTAATTTTGTTATAAAATAGTCAAACTCATTTTAAAATTTATACAGAAGTGCACATTTCTGAGGAGAGCCAAGAGTAGAGGACTTACATTACTATAGTTTTAATTTATAGGAGCTAAACCTGTAAAACTTTTACAAGGAAATGTAGTTGTAAATCTTCATGATCTCAGATTAGAAAATAATTTTTAACTATTAATATAATACCAATAGCCTAAACAGCAAAAGAAAAAGACAAGTTAAAAAATTTTGTGCATCAAAGGACACTATTAAGAAAGTGAAAAAAACAACACAAAGAATGGAAGAAAATGTTTGTAAATAATACATCTGATAAGGGTCTAGTATCTAGAGTATACAAAGAAATCTAACAATTCAACAATAAAAAGACAACCCAATTAAAAATGAGTGAAGGACTTGAATACACATTTCTCCAAGGAAGATATACAAATAGCCAATGAATACATGAAAAGATATTTAACATAATTATTAGCTTAGAAAAATACAAATCAAAACCACAGTGAGATATCACTTCACACCTACTAGGATGGTTATCATAATTTTTTAAATTAAAAACAACAAGTATGGGTGAGGACGTGGAGAAATTGGAACCCTCATATATTACTGGTATGAATGAAAAGTGTTTTCCACTTTGGAAAACAGTCTGGCAGTTACTCAAAATCTTAAACATAGATTTACCACATGTCCCAGCAATTCTACTTCTAGGCATATACCCAAGAGAATTGAAAACATGGTCATAAAATAAATTTGTTCTTGAGTATTCATAGCAGCAATGCTCGTAATAATCCCACAATGGAAAAATACCCAAATGTCCACCAACTGATGAAAGGATAAACAAAATATGGTATATCCATATAACGGAATATTATGTAGTCATAAAAAGGAACGTAATACTGGTGTATGGCACAACGTGATGAACCTTGATAACACGCTGAGTGAAAGAAGCCAGACAAAGGAGGTCCCATACTGTATGATTCCCTTTATATAAATGTTCAGAATAAAAACATCTAGAGAGACTGAAAGTAGATCAGTGTCAACCAGCAGATGGGAGGAGAGGAGAATCAGGTGGTGGAAGGTTTCTTTTGGGGATGATGGAAATGTTCTAGAATTAGATAGTGGTATTGGTGCACAACATTGTGAATAACTAAAAACCACTGAATTGTACACTTTATTTATTTATTTATGAGACAGAGTCTCTCTCTGTCACCCAGGCTGGAGTGCAGTGGTGTGATCTCGGCTCACTGAAACCTCCACCTTCTGGGTTCAAGCGATTCTCTTGCCTCAGCCTCCCACCTACAGGCGTGTGCCATCACGCCGGCTATTTTTTTTGTATTTTTAGTAGAGACGGGGTTTCACCGTGTTAGCCAGGATGGTCTCCATCTCCTGACCTCGTGATCCGCCCACCTCGGCCTCTCACACTGTTGTGATTACAGGCATGAGCCACTGCGCCTGGCCTTTTTTTTTCTTTTGAGAGGGAGTTTTGCTCCTTGCCCAGGTTGGAGTGACGTAGTGCAGTCTCGGCTCACTGCAACCTCTGCCTCCTGGGTTCAAGTGATTCTCCTGCCTCAGCCTCCCGAGTAGCTGGGATTACAGGTGACCGCTACCATGCCTGGCTAATTTTTATTTTATTTTTTTATTTTTAGTAGAGATAGGGTTTTACCATGTTGGCCAGGCTGGTCTTAAACTCCTGAGCTCAGATGATCTGCCTGCCTCAGCCTCCCAAAGTGCTGGGATTACAGGCGTGAGCCACCTCACCTGGCTGAATTGTATGCTTTAAAATGCTTAAAATAGTGAACTTTACGTTATGCGCATTTTATCTCCATAATAAAATGTATTATAAATTATAGTAATTTAGACAGTGTGGTATTTGGATCAAAGATAGATAACCCAATGGAACAGAATATAAAGTCCAACAAAAATGAAACATAAACGGTCACCTGATTTATGAAAAGGTGACACTAGCAGTGGGGAAAGAATGGTCTTTTTAACAAGTGATTCTGGGTCAATTAGATACCCATATTTTTTTAAAAAACTAACCTAACCTATTTCAGACCACTTGTAGCAATCAGTTCCAGATAGCTTTACAGATATAAATGTGAAAGATATGGTAATAATGCTTTCAAAATACACTATCTTCATGACTTTGAACATGTACATAGGCAGTCATTTCTTATGGTAAATTGGACAATACTAAGATTCATAATTTTTGCTCTTGACGAGAATCACTAAAATGAGAAAGACAGAAAATACTACATGTGGTGTGCATATGGAATGACTAGATGATAGTAGTATAAACTTGAACAGTCTGAAAAACTGTTGGTATTTCCGAAAGCTGAATGTGTACCAACTGTGTGACCCAGAAAATTCTCTTCTAAAAATGCATACATATGTGTTTACCAAAAAAACGTACAAAATGCTCATAGCTGCACCATGTGTAACAGCCTCAAACTACAATCTGCGCTAACATACATGAGCTGTAATTGGATAGATCAATTGTGGTATATTCACAGGAAAGAACATGAAACAGAAATGGGACTACGACTATAGGTGGCAACAAGGATGAAAGGGAAAGGATCAAGATGAATGAAGACTATTTTAGAAAAGAAAAAGTCAACAACTTCCACTGTCAAGTAACAAGCCTTATCAAAATCTACAGAAATTAAGACTCTGGGTTATTGGCACAAGAACAGACACATCATCCAATGGACCCCAACACAGAATCCAAACACAGACCCAAACTTATTTAAGCATATATTTATGTAAGTTTCAAAGTGCGGTATAGTCATATAAGAGAACACTACGCAGCAATGGAAAATCATGAGCTACAGCTACACACAAAGCTTTGGAGAAACTTCTCAGACACGTGTTGGGTAAAAGGCCCCAGACACAAAGCCTACACACAAATATCTCTTAATGGTAAAACTGGATAAGCAAATTGTGATGTATTTCTATAATGATATATGATACAACAATAAAAATGAACAAAACACAGCTATATACAACCAAATGGTGACTCTCTGAGAGATTATGTTGAGCAAAAGAGAGAAGCTGCAAAAGAATGCCTGTGGTAAGATCCATTTTGCATCAGGCTTTAAAAGTGGCATACCTAAATGGTAGTGTTTAGAGATGCATTACACAGGTGGTAAAATTATTAATAAAAGCCAGTAGACTATTTGCACAAAAATCAAGATAGAGGCAAGAAAGATGTTGTGATAAGGAAGGGAGGCTCAGGGACCCTGGGGCTGGGGTGGCAATGTTCAATTTTTGACCTATGCAGTGGATACATGGGTGGTTAATGAAACTGCACATATATGCATATATATGCTAATCTGTATGTATATCTCATAAGTAAAAAATCCATTGGTTGTTACTTTCATACACTGCTGGTGGACGTGCACTCCTATGGGGCTTTTCTGGAGACAAATTTGGCAACAGAGAGGCTTAAAATATGCATACATGAAAATTCCATGCCTAGCAATTTGTATTAAAAGTGAAGCCAGATGACAAACAGATGCATCTTTATTAAGGTCCTTTGCAGCACTGTCTGTAAGAGTAAAAATTAGAAACTGCACGAATGTCTTACGATGCAGAATTGGCTAAACAAATTGTAGTACCAGCCATACAGAGGAATACTATGCAGCCATGAAGAAAGCTGTCCTAAAAGGTTGTTTGTTTGTTTGTTTTTTGCATGAAAAAGTAATCTAGACTTTAAAAAATGTTAAAACAGGCTGAGCACAGTGGCTTATGCCTGTAATCCCAGCACTCTGGGAGCCAAGCTGTGTGGACCACTTGAACCCAGGAGTTCAAGACCAGCTTAGGCAATATAGTGAGACCCCCATCTCTATTACAAAAAAGGTTAACATGTCATAAAATCAAAGTAAGAATAATTTCACTTTTGTAAGGAAGTTACACATGTTGTATACATAAATTGTCCCTAAAATAACCTATTTTCTTTTTTCTAGATAATTTAGTTTTGGTAAAACAACAACAACAACAACAACAACAATTCCATTGCCTTAAACAAGACATACTTTTATCTGAAAAGAAACTGATTCTATCAGAATCACAATGGGTCGGTGAAGGCAGGTCTGGACTATCAGAATCCCATCTGCCCTCTTCCTGAGGACCCGGCAGCCAGACTTGATTCTGCATCTCTCTTTGGCAACCCAAATGGCTATACTACCTGGGAGTGCTTTTCCATTTCTGCAGAAGCAAACGGGTTACTCACAAAGCTGCCATCCCTCATCCACAGGTCACTCCAAATACATTGGTCTTCCAGTTACTGACATGTAAGAAGAGGGGGAAGGTAGTTGTATCAGTTGGGGTTTTTTCAACAAACTGCTGAAAAAGACTGGTTAATTTAGTAAGAGAATTTATTGGAAGAACTGTTAGGAGGCAGAGAACAAGGCTTGGTAAAGTCAGGACCATATGGGGGTCAAAGATTCTGAGGGCACAGCAGTGATCTCACCATGAGGCCAGCATGACCTGAGATGGCATTTGCCTGGTCCAGAGCCAACCATTCTGGGCACTTGTCCCTTGGCCCAGGGGCTCAAGGACCAAGAAAAGAGCACCTATATGACCCACCTAGTATCAGGGCATGTCCACCTTAAGGTTATAGAAGGGCCTGGATTCTAGTCCCCCCAGACTGTACGAAAGGAAACCGGGATGTTATTAGGAAGGGGAAACGGACGTTGGGCAGCCAAAAAACCTCCCTCATGTCCACTACCTCAGTATCACTGAGACATGTGCATCAAGAAATGTTTCAGCAAGGAATCGTTGCTGTGCTGGCAACACAAACTTGGTTGTCACAATTGGACATGTGAGAGAACAGGAAATTTAAGAACATAGTGTTTTCTTGTTCTTTTTCTTTGGCTGAGGCATCTGCCAAATATCCTTTTGAATGTAGTGTCAAGGCTGTTTCTCTTATCACAAATTTCAACTTTTTTTTTTGATAAAAAGCAGAAAGGATAGGCCACCATAGACGCTCAAAATGAGACATATCAAAAGTGTGTGTGTGCACATAGCCATTAGAAAGTAACTTCCTGGATTATTAAAAATATAGACGGTGGCTCACGCATGTAATCCCAGCACTTTGGGAGGCGGAGGCGGGTGGATCACGAGGTCAGGAGATCAAGACCATTCTGGCCAACATGGTGAAATCCCGTCTCTACTACAAAAATTATCTGGGTGTGATGGTGCACGCCTGTAGTCCCAGCTGCTAGGGAGGCTGAGGCAGAAGAATTGCTTGAGCCTGGGAGACGGAGGTTGCAGTAAGCTGAGATCACGCCACTGCACTCCAGTCTTGCGCCTGGTGACAGAGTGAGACTCTGTCTCAAAAAAAAAAAAATTTATATATACACACATATATATATGTGTATGTATATGTGTGTGTGTGTATATATATACACACACACACACATATATGTGTGTATATATACATATATACGTATACATACGTATATATGTATACGTACGTGTATATATGTATATATACGTGTATACATATATGTGTATATATACGTATATATGTACACACACACATATACATGTAGGTAGAATTTGACAAGTAGAATCCATTCCCTAGTGTTCTTCTTGACTAATCAGGGAGACGTATTGAACGTAAGCATTTTTCCTCCCTGGCACCACTATCTCAGGAATAGAAAAATATGCCAACAAAGTCTAATGTGAGAGTAGAGTGTAGCAGGGTTTTTTTTTTTTGTTGTTGTTTTTTGTTTGGTTGGTTTTCTTTTGAGATGGAGTCTCCCTCTGTTACCAGGCTGGAGTGCAATGGCATGATCTCGGCTCACTACAACCTCTGCCTCCCAGGTTAAAGTGATCCTCCTGCCTCAGCCTCCCGAGTTGCTGGGACCACAGGTGCATGTCACTATGCCCAGTTAATTTTTTGTATTTTTAGTGGAGATGGTCTCGGTCTGTTAACTCGTGATCCACCCACCTTGGCCTCCCAAAGTGCTGGGATTATAGGCATGGGCCACCCCACCTGCCGCAAGTTGTCTTCAAGTTTGAGGCGGTCTCCTGACATCTTCCAAAATTTCCCTGCAGCTATTGCTGAAGTAGCAATTCATAACACAAGAGATCAGGAAAGTGTGAACCATAATTGAAGATTGACAATTCTGCCTTTTTATTTTTCAGCAATCTCAGGTATTCAGCAGCAACAGCCGAGTCTTTTGGTGCAGTCGTGCAGAGATCTGCACATTCCATCCATGTCTGGAGAGGGCGTTGTAGACGTCTGAGCTCTCTGTTGCATGTCTTTGAGCTTCCCAATGCTCTCAGACTTGGCTGAGCCCTTTATACTGCTCTGGTCCCTAAAAGTTCTGTCCTTAAGTGGGAACTTTATTCCAAGGAGTGACACTTGAAATATTTAACCACAGTTGCAACATAGACACTGACCAAACAGAATGGGCACCAGCCACAGCAACCACTGAATGCCTACCAGGTGATAAGCAGCCTTGCATCCAGGTGATCAACTGAATCCAGGTGATCAGGTTACTCAGTTACTTTACCCCAGAGACCCATGGGCTCCCAGATGGTCAACCCTGAACAATCAACTGGATTTCTACTTTGTGCAATCTCAATCACAACAGAAAAGCCATCCTACACTCACCCCATTTTCTTTAGGATCCTTTGCCTGCAACCCTCTCCAACTGTGGTAGCTGCCTAGGGACATCGTTACACAAACTGTTCTGTCCAGTGAAACAGTTAAGATGGCCATTGTCTGTGTGTCAGGGAACTTGGGCTTCTGAAGGCAGGAAGCTGGGAGGATCCAGGGGGACATATTCAGCTAGGCACTCAGGGAAGTCACACTGGTTAAGGAGCTGCTGGATAGCACCTGAGCTCTGCCAGCCCAGCAATGAATTCTATGCTATCTCTGCCTCTACAGTTCACTCAGTCTGCATGCATAGTGTCAGCTGGGGGCACGTGACTGGCCAGAAGTGCAAGGGAGACAAAGAGAGAAAGTGGCTTTTTCCTTCAACTTCAGGGGCTGCAAGCAGAGCCATGTCTTCCACTGTGCCTCACACAACTGGGGATCCTCAAAATGTGGACAGAGGGTTCACAGGCTGGGGAAGAATGGGAAGAAAAAAAAACAACAAAAAAACACATGCAAGAGAAATGCTCACCAAAGAAAAGCAAGACAAGACTGAATCAGGCCTGCACAGCAGATCTGGGCAGGTCACATGGGGCAGCAGGAAAAGTACAGAGGAGCGTGGGGGAGTTGTTTCGCCTTCACATGCTTCGATTCTGAATTTTAATGCAGACAGCAATCACTGAAGTGCCACCACCCCTAACATACTGTGCCATTGCAATTGGTCACCCTCCTACCATGCCCACAGCTTCATTCTGACGTCCCCCACCTTTCCCACACTCTCCCACCTCTACACACCCGGCCACTGCCTATGCCTGCAGCTCAGCACCCCACATACCCTCAGTGATGGACTGAAGGCAGGCATTAGCTTGAACGTCACTGATGCTTCCCACTGTGATCTT
>CAUYLG010046848.1:0-24695 GCA_963573385.1 Cacajao melanocephalus | reverse complement strand
GTTAAGTACAATTATTGGCATAAAAGAGGTTTTTAATACCCATTTTTAGACTGCATTCTAGCCTGGGCAATAGAACAAGAATCTCGTTCTCTCTCCCTCTTTCTCTTCCTCTTTCTTTCTCTCGTACATTCTTTTTTTTCTTTCTTTCACTCTCACTTTCTTTCCTCTCTTTTTCTTTCTAAAAAAAAAAAAGAACTTCAATTTACACCTCATACCATATATAAAAATTAAGTCAAAATCTATCATGAACATACGTGTAAAATCTAAAACTATGAAACTTCTAGAAAACATAGAAGAAAAATCTTTGTGATCTTGAATTAGATAATATGTCTTAGATATTACACTAAAAGCACAGTCCATAGGAAATAAATTTGATAAGTTGGACTTCATCAAAATTAAAAACTTCTTTTCTTGAAAATACACTGTGAGAGGAATGAAAAGACCAGTCACTGTCTGGGAGAAAATATTCACAAAGCCCATATCTCTGATAAAGGACTTGTGTCTAGAATATATAAAGAACTTTGGAAATCAAGTAAGACCAAACAATTCAATTTTTTTAAAAAAGTAGGCAACAGATCTAAACAGATATTTCACCCAAAAAAAAAAAAAAAGGATGGCAAATAAGCAGGTGAAAAGATGTTCAACATTATTACACATTAAGGAAATATAAATTAAAATCCCAATGAGAAACTACTGCATACCTGTTAGATGTCTGATTAAAAAGACCGATCATACCACGTGTTGATAAGAATGCAGAGGAACTAGAACTCTCATACACTGTTGGTGGGAATGTAAAATGGCAAAACCGCTTTGGAAAACAGCTGATCAGTTTCTTAAAAAGTTAAACATACCTACCATATGATGATCTAGCCTTTCCCCGTCTGTGTATTTACCCAAGAAAAAGCACATGTTCATCAAATGCTAATCTAGATATAAAAAAAGAAAAAAAGAGCCGGGCGTGGTGGCATGTGTTTGTAGTCCCAGCTCTTCAGGAGGCTGAGGTAGGAGGATCGCTTGAGCCCAGAAGTTCTGGGCTGTAGTGCGCTATGCCGATCTGGTGTCCGCACTAAGTTCGGCATCAATATGGTGACCTCCCGGGAGAGGGTGACCACCAGGTTGCCTAAGGAGGGGTGAACCGGCCCAGTTTGGAAACGGAGCAGGTCAAAACGCCCATGCTGATCAGTAATGGGATCGCGCCTGTGAACAGCCACTGCACTCCAGCCTGGGCAACATAGCGAGACACTGTCTCTTAAAAAGAAAAATAATATAATATTTTTTGTAATTGAAATATTAAAAAAAAAAAGAAAAAAGGAAAAGCACATGTTTATACAAAGACTTGTACACAAATGTTCATAGCAGCTTTATTGTTTTTTCCTCAGTTTTATTGAGGTATAATTGACAAATAAAAATCATAGCAGCTCTTTTTTTAAGAGATAGGGTCTTGCTATGTTGCCCAGGCTGGACTCTAACTCCAGGGCTCTAGTGATCCTCCTGCCTCAGCCTCTCAGGTAAATGGGATTATAGGCACGTGCCACCACACTTTGCTTGAAGCTTTATTTTTTAATTGAATTTTATTTTCTTAGAGACAGGGTCTCACTCTGATGCTCAGGTTGGAGTACAGTGGCATGATCATAGTAGTTGATCAACCTCAAACTCCTGAGTTTAAGTGATCTTCCCACCTCAGCCTCCTGTGTAGCTGGGATTACAGGTGCAAGCCACCATTCCTGGCTAATTTTTTGTAGAGATGGAGTCTTGCTGTATTGCCCAGGCTGGTCTCAAATTTCTGGCCTCAGGCCATCTTCCCACCTTGGCCTCCCAAAGTGCTGGAATTACAGGTGTGAGCACCTCGCTGGTCTGCAGCTTTATTTTTAGTAGCCAGAAGCAGGAACCAATCCAATGACCATCACTAAGTGAATGGCTAGACAAACTAAAGTATATACATATAATGGAATGACCTCAGTAAATGAACAATTTTTCAGTTAACAGCTTTATTGAGATATAAGTCACATATGTAAAAATTAACCATTTAAAATATGCAACTTTGTAGTTTTTAGTATATGTACAGGGTTGTGCAATCATCATCACAATCAATTTGAGAATATTTATATTACCCCACAAAGAAATTCTGTACCCATTAGCAGTCACCTCCATTGCTCCCAACCATCCTCACCCTGACCTAGGCAACCACTAATCTACTTTCTGTCTCTATTTGCCAATTTTGGGCATTTCACATAAAAATGGAGCCAGACTCTGCGCCGTGACTCACAGCACTTTAAGAGGCCAAGGTGGGCAGATCATTTGAGGCCAGGAGTTCAAGCCCAGCCTGGCCAATATGGCAAAACCCCATCTCCACTAAAAGTACAAAAATTAGCTGGGTGTGGTGGCACATGCCTGTGATCCCAGCTACTTGGGAAGCTGAAGCAGGAGAACTGCTTGAACCCAGGAGGTGGAAGTTGCAGTGAGCCAAGATTGCACCACTGCATTCCAGCCTGGGTGACCGAGTGAGACCCTGTCTCAACAAATAAAAAATAAAAATAAATAAAAATGGAGTCATACAATATGTGGGGTTTGTATGTGTGTGTTTGGCTTCTTTCACTTAGCTGAATGTTTTCAAGGTTAATCCATGTTGTGGCACGTATCAGTGTTTCATTCCTTTTTATGGCTGGATAATATTTCACTGTATGGATAGACCACATTTTGTTTATCCATTCCTCAGTTGATGGACATTGGAGTTCTTTTCACATGCTATTATAAATAATGTTGCCATTGGCCAGCTGCAGTGCCTCACACCTGTAATCCTAGCACTTTGGGAAGCCAAGGTGGGCAGATCATTTGAGGTCAGAAGTTCGAGACCAGCCTGGCCAACACGGTAAAACCCTGTTTCTACTAAAAAAATACAAAAATTAGCTGAGCATGGTGGTAGGCACCTGTAATAGCTACTCCAGAGGCTGAGGCAGGAGAATCGCTGGAACCCAGGAGGCAGAGGTTGCAGGGGGCTGAGATCACACCACTGCACTCCAGCCTGGGTGACAGAGTGACACTCTGTCTCAAAAAATAATAAATAAATAAATAAATAAAGCTGCTATGAACATCACATACTGGCTTTTGTGTAGACACACGTTCTCATTTCTCAGCAGATTGTCTAGAAGCCTAAGAAGAGCAATTTCTCTGACAAGACAAAGTAGGTATTTTATACCAGGGGTTGGCAAACTACTGCCCACGGGCCACATTTAGCCCAGTCTGCTTTTGTATGGTGCAAATTAAAAATGATTTTTTTAAATTTAAAATAATTTTAATAATGTGAGAAAATTCTAAAAATATAATGGTTATAAATACCAGAAAACAAAATCATTTACATAGTATGGTTCCAACTATGTTTTAAAATTCAAATGTGCATAAGAGGAAAAAGACTGAGTCAAAATGTTAACAGTGATGAGAGTTTAGGTCACATACTTCCTTCTTTATATTCTTTTCTTTTTTTTTTATTGTACTTTAAGTTCTGGGGTACATGTGCAGACCTTGTAGGATTGTTGCATAGGTACACACATGCCATGGTGATTTGCTGTCTCCATCCTCCCATCACGTACATCAGGCATTTCTCCCAGTGTTATCCCTCCCCCAACCTCCCCACCCCTCGCTGGCCCTCCCCTGGCCCCCCTCCCCGCAACAGACCCCAGTGTGTGATGTTCCCCTCCCTGTGCCTATGTGTTCTCATTGTTCAACACCTGCCTATGAGTGAGAACATGTGGTGTTTGGTTTTCTGTTCTTGTATCAGTTTGCTGAGAATGATGGTTTCCAGATTCATCCATGTCTCTACAAAGGACACAAACTTGTCGTTTTTTATGGCTGCATAATATTCCACGGTGTATATGTGCCATATTTTCTTTATCCAGTCTACCATTGATGGGCATTTGGGTTGGTTCCAGGGATTTTTACATTTTTAAAGAGTTATAAAAGAAAAAATATGTGGTCTGTAAAACCTAAAAAATTTACCACCTGGCCTGTTGGAGGAAAAGTTTGCCAACCTCTGTTTTGTACCATTAACTATGAGATTAACACAAATTTTACCTTTGTGCAGAAGGTTAAAAAAAAAAAAGCATGGTCAAGGAAAAGGAGATGTGTTACTTCTTCATACAATCCTATAACTGTGGCATTGCAAAAAATAAAATAAAAATAATTTTTTTTTTGAGATGAAGTCTCGCTCTGCTGCCCAGGCTGGAGTGCAGTGGTGTGATTTTAGCTCACTGCAACCTCCGCCTTTCGAGTTCAAGCAATTCTCCTGCCTCAACCTCCCAAGTAGCTCGAATTACAGGCATGTGCCACCACGTCTGGCTCATTTTTTGTGTTTTTAGTAGGGATGGGGTTTCATCATGTTGGCCAGGCTGGTCTCGAACTCCCGATCTCGTGATTCACCCGCCTCAGCCTCCCAAAGTGCTGGGATTACAGGCATGAGCCACCACGCCCATCCATCTTTCATTCTTTTTTTTAAAAAAAAACTTATTTTAACTGATGTAAAAATATATACATATGAGATGATTAGATCAGTTCCTGGTGCATGGTAAGCTTAGGTAAGTATTTGCTATTATTCATTTTTTGAAGCAAAAATGGGGATTTGCCAAAAATTGGGTGAGTAGCTATTTATGGAGGATAAAAGACCTTTCAGTCTGTTCGGGAAACAGCTTCATCCTAAGTTTCTTCTTTGTAAGAGGACCTATTGCTGCCGGCGCTTCTTTGGCTAACAATTCTGGTGGGTGATTTGTCTTTGTTCTGCATTTCTTTCCTTGACTCCTGTAGACATTGAGGGCCGGGTGAACCTGTTACTGAGGCGAGATACAAAACTAGTGCAGGGGTAAGATTAATCACATGGAATTGAAATATGCTGTGAGCCTTTGAAGCTTTGTTACGTGAACCTGAGGAATGAAATGATATACTGAGCGCTTCACGAGCTGTTTTCTCCAGTCAGCTGGCTGGTCAGACATTTGCTAACTCACTCCTCCCTGATTCATCAACACTGTCAGAAAGCTTGTATAACACGGAGTCTGAAGCATTCCAGAAACCTTCTTTTTTTTAATAGAAATGAGGTCTTGCTATGTTGCCCAGGCTGGTCTCGAACTCCTGGGCTCAACTGATCCTCCCACTTTGGCCTCCCAAAGTGCTAAGATTACAGGTGTGAGCCACCACATCCAGCCTAGAATCTTAAATTTACTATTGTACTTCTGGGCTGCAAGAACTTAAAAATAAGAGAAATAAAATTATCATGGATATTAGTTAGGATTCAGTTTGATAATCACAGAAAAAAACTAAAACACTGGCGGAGTGCAGTGACTCACGTCTGTAATCCCAGCACTTTGGGAGGCAAAGGTGGGTATACCATGAGGTTAGGAGATCAAGACCATCCTGGCCAACATGGTGAAACCCCATCTCTGCTAAAATACAAAAAAAATTAGCCAGGCATGGTGGCACGCACCTGTAGTCCCAGCTACTCAGGAGGCTGAGGCAGGGGAATCGCTTAAACCCAGGAGGCGAAGGTTGCAGTGAGCTGAGATAGTGCCACTGAACTCCAGCCTGGCAACAGAGCAAGGCTCTGCCCAAAAAAAAAAAAAAAAAGTAAAACACCTAAAGTAAGTGACAAGTGTATTGCCTTCTCTTGTAAAATTCCAGAGGTAGGTGATCCAGGGTTAGTGGGCACTGAACAGTGTCAGGCGCCAATCTTGTTGGTGCCATGGACCCCTTTGGCAATCTGGCGAACCTATGGACCCTTTCTCAGAGTAATGGTTTCAAACACATAGATTAAAACACAAAGATTATGAAGAAAGCCAACTATTTCAAAATATAGTTATCAAAGTATATTTAAAATTTTTGATATGGTAATATATATACTTCTATGTTAATATATTAAACAAGTTCTAGTGGCAGATCTAATAACTACCATAATTTTCAAGTAGTGATGAGCGTAATACATCATGATATCTGCAATTATACTGTAATGTGAATATGCCAAACATACTGGTAATACACTACGGTCTTTTGGCCACATTCATGACTGAAAGACATGATCAATTTCCATTAGAGGTTAGTGAAAGTAATGCCACCCAACAAGTTTGCAGATCTCTTTATTCTATCCATGGACCCCAGGTTTTGAATCCCTGGTCTTTTTCTTTTTTTTTTTTTGAGATGGTGTCTTGCTCTGTCACCCAGGCTAGAGTGCAGTGCACAACCTCAGCTCACTGCAACCTCCACCTCCCAGGTTCAAGCACCTCCCGCCTCAGCCTCCCGAGTAGCTGGGACTACAGGCGTGCACCACCACACCCAGCTCATTTTTGTATTTTTAGTAGAGACAGGGTTTTACCATGTTGGCCAGGGTGGTCTCTATCCCTTACCTTGTGATCCACCTGCCTTGACCTCCCAAAGTGTTGGGATTACAGGCATGCGCCACCGTGCCCGGCCAGAATCCATGTTCCAAATCAGTGTTCTGTTAAACGGTGGCCATCATATCTGCTTTCCAGGGAGCAAGATGGAGGAAGGGATGAAGAAGGGAAAGGGGTGAACATACCAGGTGTCTTTTAAAGAAGGTTTCTAGAAGCTGCTACACAACACTTTCACTTACATTCCTCGGCTAGAACTTAGTCTCTGTCACCATAGTAGCTGCAAAGTAGGCTGGAAAATGTAGTTTTTATTCCTAGCAATGTGCCAGCTAACAACTCTGTTACTGTGTTAAAAGGAGGGATTGGCCGGGAGCAGCGGCTCATGCCTATAATCCCAGTGCTTTGGGAGGCCAAGGTGGGAGGATCACTTCAGCCCAGGAGTTCAAGCCCAGCCTGGACAACAAAGTGAGACCTTCTCTCTACAAAAAATTTAAAAATTAGCTGGGCAGGACGGCATGTGCCTGTTGTCCCATCTACTCAGGAGGCTGAGGTAGAAGGTTGCAGCTGCAGTGAGCTGAGATGGTGCCACTATACTGTAGCCTGGGCAACAGACCAAGATTCTGTCTCAAAACAGAAGATGAAGATGGCAAAGAAGAAGAATCTCAAAAAAAAAAAAAAGTGGGAAGAAGAAGACAAAGAAGAAAATGAAGAAGACAAAGAAGGAGGAGAAGAAGAATTATTAGGCCAGGTGAAGTGGCTCACTCCTGCAAACCCGGCATTTTGGGAGGCTGAGGCAGGTGGATCACAAGGTCAGGAGTTTGAGACCAGCCTGGCCAACATGGTGAAACCGTGTCTCTACTAAAAATACAAAAATTAGCCGATGTGGTGGCAGACACCTACAATCCCAGCTACTTGGGAGGCTGAGGCAGGAGAATTGCTTGAACCTGGAAGGCAGAGATTGCGGTGAGCTGAGATTGCACCACTGCACTCCAGCCTGGGTGACAGAGCAAGACTCCATCTTGGGAAAAGAAGGAGAAGAAGGGGAAGGGGAAGGAGAAGGAGAAGTGGAAGGAATTATGACATCAGAGGGCAATTAGCAATCATAGAATTTTGTTTTTTTGATGGAGTCTCACTGTGTCACCCAGCCTGGAGTACAGTGTCATGATGTTGGCTCACTGCAACCTCCACCTCCTGGGCTAAACAATTCTCATGTATCAGCCTCCTGAGTAGCTGGGACTATAGGCGTGTGCCACCACGCCTGGCTAATTTTTGTATTTTTAGTAGAGAGAGGGTTCCACAATGTTGGCCAGGCTGGTCTTGAACTCCTGACCTCAAGTGATAGGTCTGCCTTGGCCTCCCAAAGTGCTGGGATTACAGACGTGAGCCACCATGCCCGGCCTAATCATAGAAAGTTAATAATAAGATCAATACATAATTAGCATGTGACAAAAAAGCCTGGCTCCTAGATTTGATTGTTTGAACTGAAAGATTTTTTTAAAAATCTGTTTGTTAAAAGGGGCATTGTTTAGCATGGATTCTTGGAAGAGGACACTTCTGGGAGGTGGACATAAGCATTGCCCATCCATGTATTGTCCAGGAAGCAGGAAATCATAGCCTTTAAATGACAACACAACTTATAATGGTGATGTGGAGGCAGGAGGTTGAAACCAGTGGGCTGTGAGTACTCAGCAGTAAGTAACCTGCTGGTGAGACCACCTCTATTGTAGAATAACAAGCCTAGGCCATCTTATTGTTGCCTGTTACCACTGAACGCTGGGGCTTCGTCTAATTCCTGTGTGTTTTCCATGGCCACTTGGCAATCAACCTTCTCATTTCCATGGCAACCCGCTGACCAGAGGGAGTGTGCTGCAGAGATAGACTTGTGGGGGAGGAGTAGCTGACCCTTAACAGTCCTGATTCTCATGGTCAGTGAGTGAATTGGCAGCCCAGTGTCTCCCTCAGCCTTCTATGTCCTTTTCCAATGTGAGTCTTTGTTCTCAGAGTCTGGTCTTCGCTGGGTATTGCCAGGGGTGAGCCTGTGGCCCTTCAGGATGGCAGGTCTGATCCTGAAACGTGTGATTGCCCTGAAGGAGACCTTCCCAGCCCCAAATCACTTTCCTGAGATGACATCCATCAGCGCTCTCCGCTGGTTCAAAGAATATGTTGAAAAGAGTGTCAGAGTTGGCTAGGTGTGGTGGCTGACACCTGTAATCCCAGCACTTTGGGAGGCTGAGGCAGGTGGATCACCTGAGGTCAGGAGTTCAAGACCAGCCTGACCAACATAGTGAAACCCCGTCTCTACTAAAAATACAAAAAAAAAAAAAAGTAGCTGGGCGTGGTAGCATGTGCCTGTAGTCCTAGCTACTCAGGAGGCTGAGGCAGGAGAATCGCTTGAACCTGGGAGGCAGAGGATGCAGTGAGCCGAGATTGCGCCACTGCACTCCAGCCTGGTGACAGAGTAAGACTCCGTCTCAAAAAACAAAACAAAACAAAACAAAAAAGACTGCTAGAGTTAGCTACTTTTCATTTAATTATAGTTCTTTTATCAGCCTTACGGAGGAAGAAAAAAAAATTATACTTCTTTGAGAACTGGGAAGAGATAGTGGGAATTTCCTGGAATATATACTAGGTTTGGTATCAAGAGACTGGTCTAAATTCTGTCATTGCCAGTAACTACCTCTCTAAACCTCATTTCCTCAAATATTTGTAAAGTGGGGCAAGGTCATAGCTGTCTTTCTTGCCTTAAAACTTTTAATGCAAATACTAAAACTCTTTTCTTTTCTTTTCTTTTTTTTTTTTAAAGACAGGGTCTCACCATGTTGGTCAGGCTGGTCTTGAACTCCCGACCTCAGGTGATCTGCCCGCCTTGGCCTCCAAAGTGCTTGGATTACAGGCGTGAGCCACCGTGCCCGGCCAATGCAAATAGTGAAACTCTTTTCTAAGGTAGATTATTATTCTATGAACATCTGTGGTATTCAGAGTTTAATATAAACAAATACAATGGACATCCATTATAGTTACATCTTGTCTATAACTTTCAAGCAAAATGTCTTACTCGGTAGAATACATAAAACATGATTTTCGTCCTCTAGGCGCTTACGGTTTTTCTGCTAATATGTTCTTTTGTTTTCCAAAATGAAAATAGCTTTTAAAAATTATAAACATCATATATGCTGACAGAGAAAATAGAAATGTATAAGAAGAAAGTAAAAATTCCCTTAAGGCCAGGCACGATGGCTCACAGCTGTAAGCCCAGCACTTTGGGAGGCCAAGGTGGAAGGACTGCTTGAGCCCAGCAGTTTCAGACCAGCCCGGGCAATATAATATTTGTCTCATAAATCAACATAGTGAGATCCTGCTTCTGCAAAAAATACAAAAATTGGTCTGGCTACAGGTGGTGCTTGCCTATAGTCCCAGCTACTTGGGATGCTGAGGTGGGTGTATCACCTGAGCCTGGGAAGGTGGAGGCTGCAGTGATCTGTGATCGCGCCTCTGCACTCCAACCTGGGTGACAGAGTGAGAGCCTGTCTCAAACAAAGCTCCTTAAATTTCATTGCTCAGAGGTAATCACTGCGCATTTTGCTTGTTTTTTTGAGACAGAGTTTCGCTCTTGTCATTCAGGCTAAGGTGCAATGGCACAGTCTCGGCTCACTGCAACCTCTGCCTCCCAGGTTGAAGCAATTCTCCAGCCTCAGCCTCCCAAGTATCTGAGACTACAGGCTTGTTCCACCACACCCGGCTAATTTTTGTATTTTTAGTAGAGACGGGGTTTCACCATGTTGGCCAGGTTGGTCTCAAACTCCAGACCTAAGGTGATCCATCTGCGTCAGCCTCCCAAAGTACTGGGATTGTAGGCGTGAGTCACCGCGCCCAGCCTGTCACTGCATATTTTGGTGCTCTCCCTAGCTAGCCTCATTTATAGATATGCACAAATGTAATTAGAGGGGGAAAATTGTAATCACCAGAATGTAAGAGAGGAAGGCCTGTTACTCTGTGTGCAGTGTTTCAATATAATTTTTCTTTTTGGCAGGAGGGAAAGGTAACATGCATAATAAATGATTCAAACAGTAAATAGCGTATAATCCCGTAAAAGGATGTCTTTCTTCTTTCCTTGATTTATAGCAGTCTTCCCCGGAGAAAACTTGTTACCACTATCTTGTGGCTCTTTTTTGAAATTTCTTTGCTTAGCTATGTATTCCTTTGGATAAAGTTTTAAAATTTGTGTCTTATAAATTAACACACAGAAAAGGCGAGGTGGCTCACACTTGTAATTCCAGCACTTTGAGAGGCCAAGGATTTGAGAGGATTGCTAGAGGCCAGGAGTTTGAGACCAGCCTGGGCAACATAGCAAGATTCTCTTTCTATTTAAAAAATTAACAAAGAAGACTGGGGGTGATGGCTTACACCTGTTATCCTAGCACTTGAGAGCCTGAGGCAAGAAGATCGCTTGAGGTCAGGAATTTGAGACCGGCCTGGCCAACATGGTGAAACCCTGTCTCTACTAAAAGTACAAAAATTAGCTGGTCATGCTGGTGCATGCCTGTAGTCCCAGCTATTTGGGCGGTGGGGGGCTGTGGTTTGAGGTGAGAGGATTGCTTGAGCCCAGGAGGTCAAGGCTGCCAGTGAGCTGTGATCACATGCCTCCGCACTCCAGCTTAGGTGACAAAGCAAGACCCTGTGTCCAAAAAGTAAAATTGAAAAACATGGCCAGCCATGGTGACTTACGTCTGTAATCCCAGCACTTTGGGAGGCTGAGGCGGATGGATCACCTGAGGTCAGGAGTTCGAAGCCAATGTCACCAATATGGCGAAACCCTGTCTCTACTAAAATATAAAAATTAGCTGGGCATGGTGGTGGGCACCTGTAATCCCAGCTACTTGGGAGGCTGAGACAGGAGAATAGCTTGAACCCGGGAGGTGGAGGTTGCAGTGAGCCGAGATCATGCCATTGCACTCCAACCTGGGTGACAGAGCAAGACTCTGTCTCAAAAATAAATAAACAAAATAAAATAAAAATTAAAAATATATAAAAATTTTAAAAATTAACATACAGCAATATTGACCCTTTTTAAAAAGTACTATAAGTTTTAAAACATGTACAGATTCTTTTAACCACCTCCACAATCAAGATACAGAATGGCTTCATCACCCCTCTAACTCTCTTATGCTAGCTTCTTTTTTTTTTTTTTTTTTTTTTTTGAGGAAAGGTCTTATTATGTTACACAGACTGGAGTAGCACAATCATGGTTCACAGCAGCCTTGACCTCCCTCGGCTCAGGTGATCCTCTTGCTTCACTCTTCCAAGTAGCTAGGACTTCAGGTGCACACCATCACACCTAGCTAATTTTTTATTTTTGTAGAGACAGGGTCTTATATTGCTCAGGCTTGTCTTGAACTCCTGGGCTCAAGCAGTCCTCCCATCTTGGCCTCCCAAAGTGCTAGGATCACAGGCATGAGCCACTGTGCCTGGCTTCATGCTTTCTTTCTGTAATCATATCCACCCCTCGATTCCATATCCCTAGAACTCATTAATATGTACTTCAACACTACAGTTTTGTCTTTTTGAGAATGTCATATAATAAAATCATACAACATGTAACTCTTTTTTATTTTTTTATTGAGACAGGATCTTGCTCTGTTGCCCAAGCTGGAGTGCATTGGCACAAGCATGGCTCACTGCAGCTTCAACTTCCTGGCCTCAAGTGATCCTCTCACATCAGCCTGCAGAGTGGTTGGGGCTACAGGCATTTGCAACCACGTCTGGTTAATTTTTGTATATTTTGTAGAGATGGGGGTCCCACTATGTTGCCCAGGCTGGTCTCGAACTCCTGGCCTCAAGCGATCCTTCTGCCTTGGCCTCCCAAAGTGCTAGGATTACAGGTGTGAGCCACTGCACCCGGTCAATATGTAAGTCTTGAGACTGGCTTCTCACACTCAGTGTAATGCCTCTGAGGATCATCCCAATTGTTACCAGTGTCAATAGTTCGTTTCTTTCCATTGTTAACTGGTATCCCATTAAATGAATGTACCAACGAAAAAAGTTTCTTTATAGTTTCAGCCACTGAAGAACATCTAGATAATTTCTAGTTGGGGGCAATTATGAGTAGAGCTGCTATAAACATTCACAGGCAGGATTTTGTGTGCATGTAGGTTTTCATTTTGGTAAATACCTAAGAGAAGTGTTGCTGGGTCATGTGATAGGTATATATTTAACTGTTTAAGTTGCCCAACTATTTTCCAAGTGGCTGTACCATTTGGTATTCCTACCAGAAATGGATGAGAGTTGAAGTTGTTTCACATTCTTGTCAGCACTAGGTATTGCTAATATCTTTTTTTCTTTTTTTTTTTCTTTTGAAACAGAGTCTTGCCCTGTTGCTCTGGCTGGAGTGCAGTAGCGCAATCTTGGCTCACTGCAACCTCCACTTCCCAGGTTCAAGCAATTCTTGTGCCTCAGCCTCATGTAAAAATTACTTGTTCTTGTGGTTAAAAAAATGTTTAACATGAAATTTACTAACTTAACAATTTATTTTTTTTTTTTTTTTTTTTTTGAGATGAAGTTTTGCCCTTATTGCTCAGGCTTAAAGTACAATGGCATGATCTTGGCTCATCACAACCTCCGCCTCCTGGGTTCGAGCGATTCTCTTGCTTCAGCCTCTCGTGTAGCTGGTACTACAGGTGCATGCCACCATGCCTGGCTATTTTTTTTTTTTGTACTTTTAGTAGAGATGGAATTTCTCCATATTGGTCAGGCTGGTCTTGAACTCCCGACCTCAGGTGATCCACCTGCCTCGGTCTCCCAAAGGGCTGGGATTATAGGCGTGAGCCACCACGCCTAGCCTATCTTCACAATTTCTAAGTGTACACTTAAGTGTTGAGTATATTCACATTATCACCGAACAAAAACTCGGTACATTTGCCAGCATGCAACAGAAAGCCAAACACCAAAACACACAGTTTTTGCAGTGAGAAAGTTTTGTGAGTTGACAGACAAAGAGACAGGGAGAAATTGTCAAATCTGTCTTCTGAAGCTGGAGGCTGGGTTGGGTTTTATTAGCATAGGGCAATGAAGTGTGATCTGACTAGATCCTGCCATACAGTCACCCCAAGCTCAATCTGATTGGATTATGGGTCCTGCCATGGTGTCTGCTTTTTTATTTTTATTTTTATTTTTAGAGATGGGATCTCACCATGTTACCCAGGCTGGTCTTGAACTCCTGGGCTCAAGTAATCTTTCTGCCTCAGTCTCCCAAAGTGCTGGGGTTACTGGTGTGCACCACCAGAGCCCAGCCTGGTGTCTGCTTTTTTTTTTTTTAATTTGAGATAGATTCTCACTCTTATCGCCCAGGCTGGAGTACAGTGGCATGATCTTGGCTCACTGAAACCTCTGCCTCCTGGGTTCAAGTGATTTTCCTGCCTCAGCCTTCCAAGCAGCTGGGATTACAGGCATGTGCCACCATGCCCAGCCAATTTTGTATTTTTAGTAGAGACGGGGTTTCTCCATGTTGGTCAAGCTGGTCTTGAACTCCCGACCTCAGGTGATCCACCTCCCTCGGCCTCCCAAAGTGCTGGGATTATAGGCGTGAGCCACCGCACGTGGTCTTCTTTCTTTTTAAATGGACTACGGTGATGGTTGGTTATGGTTGCACATTTCTGTGACTATACTAAACACCAATGAATTGTAACACTTTAAGTGGGTGAATTGTATAGCATATGAATTACATCATAATTAAGCTGTTTAGGGGAAAAAAGGGGAATTTGTTAGAAAGATACAGACTCATGTAACTCAGAGACAGGGACTGGGCCTGCTGTATGCTGACGGGCCAGGGACTCTGGCCCAGAGCAGGGGTCCTCACCGTGAGTCAAACTCCTAACTTGTAGCATCGGCACCACCTGGGAACTCCTTAGAAGTGCCTCATGACTCAGAAACTCTAGTGCTGGGACTCAGCAAACTGTGGGGTTTTTCTTCTTTTTTTTTCCTTTGAGACGGAGTCTCCCTCTGTCACCCAGGCTGGAGTGCAGCGACCCAATCTCAGCTCACTGCAACCTCCTCTGTCTCCCAGCTTCAAGTGATTCCCCTGCCTCAGCCTCCCAAGTAGCTGCGAGTACAGGTGACTGTTACCACACCCAGCTAATTTTTGTATTTTTAGTAGAGACTGGGTTTCACCATATTGGCCAGGCTGGTCCTGAACTTCTGACCTCAGGTGATCCACCCACCTCGGCCTCACAAAACACTGGGATTACAGGTGTGAGCCACTGGCCCAGTTTAGCAATCTGTGATTTGACAAACTCTCTAGGTGCTGGTGATGGAGGCTCATGTTTGAGAATCCCTGGCCTAGACCTCTGGAAAACGGGGAAAGTTTCCATCTCACCTCTGCTCTGCCTGCGCGTTTCCTCTCTTGATGCAGACATCTTCACTGCACGCCTCCACATCCCTGCAAAAGTCTTCATGGTAGAAACAGCCACTGACAATGCCTAAGTTGAAATCTCTGTTGGGGCTGGGCACAGTGGCTCACACCTGTAATCCCAGCACTTTGGGAGGTTGAGGCGGGCGGCTCACTTGAAGCCAGGAGTTTGAAACCGGCCTCACCAACATGGTGAAAACCCATCTCTACTACAAATGCAAAAATTAGCTGGGCATGGTGGCAGACGCCTGTAATCCCAGCTACCCGGGAGGATGAGGCAGAATCACTTGAACCCGGGAGGCAGAGGCTGCAGTGAGTTGAGATCACACCACTGCACTCCAGCCTGGATAACAGAGTGAGACTCCATCTCAAAAAAAAAAAGGAAATCCCTTTTGGAGCACAAGCCAACCTGAGATGGGTATCCAGTTCCAATTGCAAATTCCCAGGGAGGAACTCAGGTGATCCAGCTTGCATCAGCAACCTCCTCCAGGCTTTTCCTGGGATATCGCTGAATGAAGGAAGACTGGGCTGGTAAGGCATAGTTCCCAGAAAAGGCATGAGGGAAACAGAAAAAAAATAATGTATTTTTCTGGCAATAGAAGAAAATCTATGGTAACCAATCACCTGTGTTTGCCTAGGACTTTTCTGGGTTTGGCACTGAAAATCCTGTGTCCTGGGAAACCCCCCAGTCCTGAGCAAATGACAGACAATTGGTCACACAAGAACTGAAAAGCTGGCGAGATGTGGTGGCTTATGCCTATAATCCCAGCAATTTGGGAGGCCGAGGTGGGTGGATCATTTGAGGTCAGGAGTTTGAGATCAGCCTGGCCAAGATGAAAAAACCCCGTCTCTATTAAAAATACAAAAATTAACCGAGCATCTGTTGTGGCGGGCACCTGTAATCCCAGCTGCTCCAGAGGCTAAGGCAGGAGAATCACTTGAACCCAGAAGGCAGAGGTTGCAGTAAGCCGAGATTTCGCCACTGCACTCCAGCCTGGGTGACAAGAGCAAGGAGGGAGGGAGAGAAAGAGAGAAAGAAAAAAAACCTGAAGGCCAGCTGGACATGGTGGCTCACACCTGTACGTCCAGTGCTTTGGGAGGCCGAGGCAGGAGGATCGCTTGAGCTCAGTTCAAGACCAGCCTGAGTAACATAGGAAGATCTCATCTCTACAGAAAATTTTAAAAAATAGCCAGGCATAGGGGCATGCACCTGTAGTCCCAGCTACTCGGGAGGCTGAGGTGGAGGATTGCTTGAACCTCGAAGGTTGAAGCTTCAGTGAGCTCTGATCTTACCACTGTCCAGCTTGGGTTACAGAGCAAAACCCTATCTCAAAAAAGCGACCAAAAACCTGAAGAGCCATGGGGGTATGTGTGCTTTGACTCTTGGGAAGTGCACAAAAGGAAGAAGAGTTGATGAGATTCTCCGCTAAGGGCATGTGGAGATGTTTAATGTATTTTGGCCACCACCATGACTGGGGTGTGTTAGTGACAGACTGCAGTGCTTCCTTGCACAAGGAAGAACTGCCCTGAATGCCAGTGGCTCTCCCACTGAGAAACTCTTCTGTAACAAAATGAAGGCATGGCTGTCAACAGAGTTGCACATTAGCATCACCTGGGAGCTTTAAAATACCTAGATTGGCACTCCAGACGTAGCCCCAGAGTCTCAGATTTGATTGCTCTAGGAAGACATCCAGGCATTGGTAGTTTTAAAAGTCTCCCAGGTGATTCTCATGTGCAGTGGTTTGACAGCCATGATTAAGAATCAGAGCGACAGCTGGGTGCCGTGTCTCATGCCTGTAATCCCAGCACTTTGGGAGGCCGAGGAGGGTGGATCACAAGGTCAGGAGTTCAAGACCAGCCTGGCCAAGAGGATGAAACTCCGTCTCTACTAAAGATACAAAAATTAGCCAGGCGTGGTGGTGGGTGCCTGTAATCCCAGCTACTTGGGAGGCTGAGTCAGGGAATTGCTTGAACCCAGAAGGTGGAGGTTGCAGTGAGCTGAGATCATGCCACTGCACTCCAGCCTGGGCAACAGAGTGAGACTCCAACTCAACTCGAAAAAAAAAAAAAAAGAATCAGAGTGACAAACAGAGAGGAATGAGTCCTGGAAGTTGGAGTCCTGGAAGGTAAAGGATTTGGGCATTGGAGGAAGAGAGAAATTGGAATGTCGGAGGCTGTAGAAAGATCTAGAAGGCTGGAGGACAATGATGAGGGCTTTGAGTTTGTTCAGGGAAAGAGGCTCTGGGGTCTAAATGCAGCGGTGTGGAACCAGAGCAGGTATGTACTCAGTACCCACTTAGCAGAGTGACAGGGAAGTGTGGAGTTATGAGTGGATGTAAATATCTAAATTCTTCAGGAAGCAAGAGCTGGCTGGCAGGCAGTTTTGCCCAGGAAGCGGGGAGCCGCAGGCAGTGTGATAATGTGATGGCGGTCTAGGGTGCTTGGCTGGTGGGGTAGCCAGCCTTTGTCTTGTTTCCCGACTTGGTAACTCATTAAATACACAATTCCTTCAGTGTTTCAAAGGGCTATTGGTTTTTGGTAAAAATCTGTAAATTATTTTTTTGTTGTTGTTTTTTGAGACAGAGTTTCTCTCTTGTCGCTCATGCTGGAGTGCAGTGGCAGGATCTTGGCTCACTGCAACCTCCTCCTCCTGGGTTCAAGTGATTCTCCAGCCTCAGCCTCCAGAATAGCTGGGACTACAGGTGACCACCACTATGCCTGGCTAATTTTTGTATTTTTAGTAGAGATGGGATTTCACCATGTTGGCCAGCCTGGCCTCAAACTCCTGGCCTCAAGTGATCCACCTGCCTTGTCTTCCCAAAGTGCTGGGATTACAGGTGTGAGCCACAGTGCCCAGACTCTGTGAATTATTTCTAAATAAGACCGGAAGTGACTGACTCCACATATTTGTAAAATGGTGTTTAATCATTTATAGTTGTTTGCAGTGAACCAATTCCAAGGCATTTTCACATTATCTGTTCTCCTGTGTGTCAGATGAGTAGGCATTATGAGCACCCCACCACCACACCCTGCTTTTTTTTTTTTTTTTTTTTGGAGGGGTCATCTAACTCTGTCACTCAGGCTGAAGTGCAGTGGCGCCATCACAGCTCAGCTCACTGCAGCCTTGACCTCCCAGGCTCCAGGCTCCTCCCACCTCAGCCTCCAGAGTAGCTGGGACTATAGGCTCATGCCATATCACCTGGCTAATTTTTTCATTTTTTGCAGAGATGAGGTCTTACTATGTTGCCCAGGCTGGTCTTCAAGTCTTGGGCTCAAGCCATCCTCCCACCTTGGCCTCCCTAAGTGCAGAGATTACAAGTGTGAGTCACTGTGTCCAGTTCCCCTTTTCGTAGGGGAATCCAGCTTAGGAAGGGTAGTTATTTGGCTGGAAAGAAGTGGTGTTGGGATTGGCACCAACGAGTCTGGTTTTTAGGACACCTCTCTTTCCGGTGCTGTATGAGAGAGTCACTTTTCGCCTTACGGTCAGTGGTGCTTTTTGTATTTGTGAGGGAAGATCATTCATCCATCAGCCTGGTTATCCAGCAGTTCGTCCAGATCACACCAGCACGGATGCCTTGCTCACCACCCTGAAGTATTAATAACACTGGGCCGAGTATCAGTAAACTGGATACAATATGAATTATACAAATTAAGCTTTTGGGGTGAAAGCTACTTTCCCCCCACCTCTGCATCTGGATTCCAAAGAGAAGACTGACGAGGAAAGACTTCGAGTGTGATAAGAGAGATGGGGTCAGAGGTAGTTTGGTGCTCCCTTTACTGAATTAGGAATTTTTTTTTCTATTCTCTTTCCCTGGTGTTCTCTGTATCCTATTTCCTTTTCTGAAATGAATTTCACTCCGTTTATGTTCAGAAAAACGCAGACCTACTTAGTAGTTTCCCACCCCAGCATTTCACAACCGTCCCTCAGAAAATCTTTGAGCAGGGCTCCTTTTGGCTGTAGGCAGTTAATTGGTGCTCTCAAGATTCATGAAGTTGGAGATCTCTCTCTGTTCAGCATCCTCCACTTCCAGCCCCTACCGCCAGTTTACATTTGCTTTGCAAGTGAAATCCAGTGAAAAGCTGGCTATGACCCAGGGCGATTCTGAGCTGCAGAGCCAGACAAAGGCAGATGCTGTCCTCAGCATGCAAACTCCGAATTGGGTTTAACTGAGGAAAAAGAAATGTGTTTGGTGCTGGGTTTGTGGCTGTCTCAGGTAGTGCAGCTGCAGGAATTTGGTCTAGAGTATGTGCCTTGATGGCTGGTAAGTCAGGAGAAGTTGGGTCTGGAGAAGTTGGTGCCATGCAGCCTTTTCTCTGCAAACAGCCACCAAGATTCAGCCAACACTGGCCCCTGACAATGGTAACTTCAAGTTTATAGTGTCATTGTTTTGTTTGGGGGGCAGGGGAACTCCAGCTGTGTTGTTTTTGATAAAATATGCTTATTAAGAATGTAATTGAGTATGGTGGCCTGTGCCTGTAGTCCCAGCTACTTGAGAGGCTGAGGCAGGAGGACTGCTTAAGCTCAGGCATTCAAGGCCAGGCTAGGCAACATGGCCAGACCCTACTTTAGCTGTGCAGTGGAACAGGCTGGGCTGTGGGCAGCATCGCCTCATGCAGAGCAGAGCTGAGCCAAGGCAAGACCCGGGGCCTGAGCAGCCACTGCCCAGCACCATTTGAAATGGTGATCAAATTTCTGGAAGTCATCAAGCCCTTCTGTGTCATCCTGCCAGAAATTCACAAGTGGAGAGGAAGATTCAGTTGAAGGAGAAAGTGCTGTGGACTGCTATCACCCTCTTTATCTTCTTAGTGGGCTGCCAGATCCCCATGTTTGGTATCATGTCTTCAGATTCATTTGACCCTTTCTATCGGATGAGAGTGATTCTAGCTTCTAACAGAGGCACACTGATGGAGCTGGGGTCTCTCCCATTGTCACGTCTGGCCTTACAGTGCAACTCTTGACTGGCGCCAAGATAATTGAATTGGTGACACCCCAAAAGACCGAGCTCTCCTCAATGAAGTCCAAATGTTATTTGGCATGATCATTACTATCAGCCACTCTATCGTGTATGTGATGACGGGGATGTATGCGGACTCTTCTGAAAGGGGTGCTGGAATTAAAAAAATAAACAGGCTGGGCATAGTGGCTCACACCTGTAATCTCAGCTCTTTGGGAGGCCAAGGAGGGTGGATCACTTGAGATCAGGAGTTCAAGACCAGCCTGACCAACACAGTGAAACCCCGTCTCTACTAAAAATGCAAAAATTAGCCAGGTGTGGTGGCGTGCGCCTGTAATCCCATCTACTCATGAGGCTAAGGCAGGAGAATGGCTTGAACCCAGGAGGCGGAGGTTGCAGTGAGCCGAGATTGCGCCACTGCACTCCAGCCTGGATGACAGAGTGAGACTCCGTCTCAAAAAATAAATAAATAAATAGAAAACTATAATAAATGTAAACAATCACTATAAAGAAAAAATTCAGGCTGGGCACAATGGCTTACACCTGTAATCCTAGAATTTTGGGAGGTTAAGGCAAGAGGATTGTTTGAGGCCAGGAGTTTGAGACTAGCCTGGGCAACATAGTGAGATCTCATCTCTACACGAAATTTTAAAAATGAGCATGATGGCACAGGTCTGTATTTCCAGCTACTTGGGAGGCTGAGGTAGGAGGATTGCTTGAACCCAGAAGTTTGAGGCTGCAGTGAGCTATGATCCCAGCACTGCACTCTAGCCTGGACAACAGAGCAAGAACCTGTCTGTAAAAGAAAAGATTCAAATTGCGTGAATCTTATTAATGCATTCAATAACTATTTTCTGTCTACCATACGCCAGCCACTGTTCCAAGCACTGGGGATATGGCAGTGACCAATACAGAGTTTCTGTTTGCATTGTTGACCTAAATGAAAGAGGCAGAGGCACAAAATATAATCTGAAGAGTTTACAAGAGGCTGGGCAAAGTGGCTCATGCCTGTAATCCCAGCACTTTGGGAGGATGAGGCGGGAGGATCGTTTGAGGCCAGGAGTTCAAGACCAACCCTGGTGACAAAATGAGACTGCATCTCAGCAACAACAACAAAAAATTTAAAAATTAGCTGGGCATTGTGGTGCACACCTGTAGTCCCAGCTACTTGGAGGAGCTACTCGGCAGGAGTATTACTTGAATCCAGGAGCTTGAGGCTCCAGTGAACCATGATTGCAGCGCTGCACTCTAGCCAGGGTGACAGAGAAAGACCCTGCTTCAAAAAAAAAGAGTTTATTTGAGCCAAAGTAGGAAGAGCTGCCCAAAGACTCAGAGCCACATACCCTTGGATTTGAGCTCCATTTGGCCTGTATTATAGAGGGTTTTTAAAGTCAGAAAAGGAAGAAAGGTAGTAGACCAAGACAAAGTTATCTGTCAAAAATTCTTTTTTGTTTTTTATGAGACGGAGTCTTTCTCTGTCGCCCAGGCTGGAGTGTAGTGGCGTGATCTCAGCTTACTGCAACCTCTGCCTCCTAGGTTCAAGTGATTCTCCTGCCTCAGCCTCCTGAGTAGCTGGGATTACAGGCATGTGCCACCACGCCCAGCTAATTTTTGTATTTTTAGTATAGATGGGGTTTCACCATGTTTGCCAGGCTGGTTTTGAACTCCTGACCTCGTGATCTGCCCACCTCTGCCTCACCAAGTGCTGGGATTACAGGTGTGAGCCACTGCACCTGGCCCCAAAATTCTAATTAGTTTATAGAAATAACATTGACTATTGATTGCCATACACTGTTAAGCTACAGAATGTGGTTTACAGTGTCTGGTATGGCATTATTAGGTTAATTTTAGTTAATTTTCAGCTACCTGTGGCAATAGCAAGCAGTTTCAAGGATGAATACATAGTTCAAAAGCGGGGAGTAGGACATGATTATTATCTCATTTTCATGCCTCTCTGGGCCTGATAATTTAAAAGAACTCTCATTCCTCAGATAAAAGCTATTTTCTGTTCTCATCAGGGAACTTTAACGGAGGGAGTAGCTAAAAACAACAAAAGTATGGAATGTGTCAAGTGGTGATAGCACTATGAAGAAAAACACAAAAAAGAAAATATAAACCAGCTGGGCGCAGTGGCTCACGCCTGTAATTCCAGCACTTTGGGAGGCCAAGGCGGGTGGATCACTAGAGGTCAGGAGAATGAGACCAGCCTGGCCAACATGGTGAAACCCCGTCTCCGCTAAAAATACAAAATTTGCCGGGTGTGGTGGTGGGCACCTGTAATCTCAGCTTGGGAGGCTGAGGCAGGAGAATCACTTGAACCTGGGAGGTGGAGGTGGCAGTGAGCTGAGATCACGCCACCACACTCCAGCCTGGGCAACTGTCTTAAAAAAAAAAAAAAAAAAAAGGACAATATAAACCACTTAAAATCTCATCACCAGAGATAACCATTGTTAACATTTTGTTGATTATTCTTCCAAACACCTCTCTTTGCCAGTATACAAATATGTTTTTATTTTAACAAGCCTCTTTACAGTCTGATTCATAACCTGTTTCTTTTCCAATAATATTTCTGAGACATCTTTTTAAGTCAACAAACAAAAACTGACATGATTTTGTTTCTAGCTTTGATTTTTTTTCTATATCACGAGTCATCAAGTAACATTTTTTTTAACATGGAAAACTTTAAATATATGGAAAAGTAGAGAGAATGATAAACACATTTATCTCCTATAACAATTGTTATTTTGCCATATTTGCTTTACCTTTTTTTGTAAAAAAGCTGGGTGAACTGTAATTCAATTCAAAGGGCTGTTGGTTTTTTAAAAAACAACCACTTTTTTTTTGGAGACAGGGTCTCACTCTCGTTCAGGCTGGAGTGCAGTGGCACAATCTTAGCTCATTGCAACCTCCACCTCCCAGGCTCAGGTGATCCTCCCACCTCAGCCTCCCCAGTAGATGGGACCACAAGTGTGCACCACCACACTTGGTTAATTTTTGTATTTTTGTATTTGTTTTTTTGGAAAGGTGGGGTTTTGCCATGTTGCCCAGGCTGGTCTCAGACTCCTGAGCTGAAATGATCTGCCTGCCTCGGCCTTCCAAAGTGCTGGATTATAAGCGTGTGCCACCATGCCTGGCCCAATTCTGATGTTATTTACCCAGAGTTAGTGTCAGACTCCACGGGGTTAAGGTCTCAGTCTTTTACAAGATGCTCTCACTTCAGATGACAGCCTCACTTTGGGTGGTCCCTAAGCCCTTACACTTTTGCCCAACTGGCTGCAAACTCAGGGGTTCCCATAGTTCCCACATGCTTGATAATTTGCTAGAACAACTCACAGAACTCAGGAAGGCATTATACTTATGATTAAAGTTTTATTATAAAACATGGCTGGGCACAGTGGCTCATGCCTGTAATCCTAGCACTTTGGGAGGACGAGGTGGGTGGATCATTTGAGCTCAGGAGTTTGAGATCAGCCTAGGCAACATGGCAAAATCCCATCTCTCCAAGAAAACAATGCAAAAATTTTCCAGGTGTGGTGGTTTTGCAGCTGTGGTCCCAATTATTGGGGAGGCTGAGGTGGGAGGATCACCTGAGCCTGGGAGGCGGAGGTTGCAATGAGCCCAGAGTCCCAACCTATGAAACACATGGTTGATCTTTCTAGTCAAACCCCATCCTGAAGTTATCTAGGGGTCTGCAGAGAGTCACTTCATTACTATAACGAAGGCATTGCCATCATTTGGAAAATTCCAAGAGCATTTGAAGCACTGTGCCAGGAACTGGGGATGAAGATTTGATATATTCTTTATTACATCACATTGCACCTAAATAATTTAGTATATGCAAACCCATAGTAGGTTGAAGATATTGTAAGTGAAAAGTGCAGACGGGGTGCAGTGGCTCACACCTATAATCCCAGCACTTTGGGGGGCCAAGGCGGGTGAATTGCTTGAGATCAGGAGTTTCAGACCAGTCTGGGTGACATGGTGAAATCTCATCTCTACCAAAAGTAAAAAGAAATTAGCCGGGTTTGGTGGTACATGCCTGTGGTCCAAGCCACTTGAGGGGCTGAGGCATGGGAATCATTTGAGTCTGGGAGGTCGAGGCTGCAGTGAGCCGAGATCACGCCCATTTACTTCAGCCTGGGTGACAGAGTGAGACCCCGTCTCCAAAATAAAAGTGCATTTTTGATTTGTGATTTTTTTTTTCTTTCTTTTAGAGATGGGGTCTTACTCTGTCACCTAGGCTGGAGTGACAGAGTGGCGTGATCTTGGCTCACTGCAGCCTCAACCTCCCCAGCTCAAGTGATTCTCCTGCCTCAGCCCCCCCAAGTAGCTGTACTGAATGTATATCACTTTTGCACCACTGTAAAGTCAAAAAATCATAAGTCGGGGACCTTTTTGTTGAGGGTGGGTTTGGGCTGATTAAACTTTGCATTAGAGTCCAGTTTGGTATTTTAAATATCTCATATATTTCTAATATTTTATTTCAAATGTATTATTTTAACAATATTTGACATCTCTGGTGTATTTATTTGGTGCTTAAAGATGCTCATTTCGGCCAGGCGAGGTGGCTCACACCTGTAATCCCAACACTTTGGGAGGCCGAGGTGGGGGGATCACCTGAGGTCAGGAGTTCGAGACCAGCCTGACCAATGTGGAGAAACCCCATCTCTACTAAAAATACAAAAATTAGCCAGGCGTGGTGGCAGTCGCCTGTAATCCCAGCTACTCAGGAGGCTGAGACAGGAGAATCGCTTGAACCCGGGAGGCGGAGGTTGCGGTGAGCCAAGATCACGCCATTGTACTCCAGCCTGGGCAACAAGAGCAAAACTCAGTCTCAGAAAAAAAAAAAAAAAAAAAAAAAAAAAAAAAAAAAAAAATGAAAATTAAAAAAAATTATTTTTATTTATTAACCAAAAATAAAATAAAAAAAAAAAAAAAACCAATAAAAAACAACCACAGGGGCTTCGGTCATCC
>CAUYLG010046847.1:0-11692 GCA_963573385.1 Cacajao melanocephalus | reverse complement strand
CACACAGGCCTGTCTTTACTGTGCGTCCCTGCCAGTGACAGGGGCAGACAGAAAGATACAAGAGACATGGAGACAGAGAGAGGCAGACAGAGCCAGCCTGGGGTGAGGGCATGTGGCCCCGGGGCTGCCTCCCACGCTGAACCCGTGTGTGGCATCTGTGGGTGACAACAGGGTGGACAGAGAAAAAGAACAAGAGACAGCCACAGAGAGACAGAAACGAAGAGACAAAGCGACACAGACACGGCCGGCGACAGGCGGACAGAAAGAAGTGGCACTCAAGCTCCCTGCCCTGTGCTCCTGATCTTCAGGACGAGGCCTGTGTGTGGCACCAGCCAGGGCCAGCGGGTGGAGGTCGTCAGTCCCTGGAGCATCTAGCAAGTGCCCATACACAGGAGACCATCGTGGGATGGACAGACGGCTGGGCAGAGGTGGCCCGGTCCCCACGGCCCCGTGCTTGCCTGGGGGCCCGTCCTGTGGGGCCTGGGGGCAGGTGTTCTCGTGGGCGATGCGCTCCAGGGGCGTCAGGGGCGCGTGCAGGCCACAGTGGGGGCAGGTCCAGAAGGTTCGGAGACAGTCGCTGTACAGGTCCGTGTCACTCTGCCGCAGACCGTCTGTCAGGACTGGGGCCCAGCCAAGTGCCACCCACCGCCCACTGCCCACCCGGGACCCTTCCCAGAAGCCCTCAGGGCTGTGGGCCCCACTCGGGAACCACGTCCCTGGACTAAGGTGCAATGTGGCTATGGGGTCAGGCGTGGGGGCTTCCCGAAATCCCACCTTCAGGGAGGCAGGTTCATGCTCACCGTGAGGCAGTTGTAGGTGAGGAAGTCGGTGACTGCGTAGCCCCCCTTGGTGGGGTGGGGGGACAGGGTGGAGCTACCAAAGAGGCCAGGAAGATGGGGGGTAACTGGGATGGTCTGTGGCCCCACATACAGGTTTTGGGCTTCCAGCCCCGTGAGCCGCCGGAGGCTGTAGGGAACCTAAGGAAGGAGAGGTAGAAGAATGAGGGAGACAGACTCTCAGGGAGACACCACCAGAGCACCTGGAGCCAGCTGTGCCTGAAGCCCTCCCTCGGACTTTGCAGTTACGGGAGCCAAGTGCTAGAGCCAATCATAACTTGGCTGCAGACATGCATGACCAGGGGTTTGTCTAGAATGTACCCGACAACCCACCCATCTAAATTGCCTTCCCCAGGCCCCTCTTCTGCCCCTGTCACTGGTGGGACCCCATTTAGATCTTGAGTCTGGCCGCCTCCCCCCTCTTCCTCCTGGTCCCCTCTCCATGGCTCACTTGGCTCCTGCCTGTTTGTCCTCAAGCCCCCTCTACTCCAGGAAGTCAGCCTGGATGACACCCGTCTCCCCAGCTCCACCGGAAGTAGAGCCAGGAGCAGTTCCTGCTCCCACCTCAGAGTCGGGCTGGTTTCAGGGCTGCTCAGTTCAGTTCTTCCCACCCAGGGGCAGACACCTACGACCTCCTCCTCACACCCTGCCCACCCTTGACTTAGCAAGGGGGGATCAGCTATGCTTACAGAAGGCGCTTAGTAAACAGGGCAGCAGGGGGTAGTGTGGCTTTTGAGCCAGGCTCCTGGGATCAAATTCTGACTCCACCCAGACCAGCGGAGTGACTTTGGGCAAGTGACCGAACCTCTGTGGCCTGAAAAGCCCCAAACGTGCCGACATGGAGTAAAGGGGCAGCCAGGCCGTCCCGAGGTGCAAGCCCTGTGGCAGACGCTCCCTGTGGACATAGGCAGGCACTGGCATCCTGGCAGAGCGTACCTTGGATGCTGTGAATTGCAGTAGTTCCTTGCTCAGGGTGGCCACCTCCTTGGGGCTGATGGGCTCCTCCTCCTCCTCCAGCTGCTGTCGGGCCTGGTGCGCCAGCTGCCGGTCCAGGGCGCTTTCCCAGCGGGCACGGAGCCGTAGGGAAGCCGCCAGGAGCCGGACGGCACTTTCGCCATCTGCCAGCTGCAATTCCAGCCAGCTGTCGGCCACCAGGCGGGTGCAGTCACCGTTGGTGTCCAGGGACCGGCTAAACAGCAGGAGGGACTGGAAGAGAGGGGAAGGAGACAGGCAGTGGGTGTGAGGGGCAGCACATCGCTGGAGACAGGCCTGCTCGGGGGGCTCCTGCCCACCCACCATCTATCTGCCTATGTGAGGCATCCACCCACCCACCCTCTACCCACAGTACCAGGCACCCCTGCGGGTGCTGGGGATACAGCATGTACAAGGCAGCCCGAGAGTCAGGGAAGGGGACTGGGGTGGCGCGCCAGCAGATGGAAGGGAGCTGCAGAGGACGGCTGCATTCTCAGGCAGGGTGGCAGAGGGACCACAGCCACTCATAACACACGAGACATGCAGGAAGAGCCCAGACCGAGCGCACGCTCCTCTGTGAGGATGGAAGTCAGGGCTGTAGTTCCCTGCGTTGTGCCTCATAAGATGTTGGGGAAAACTAGGGCCGGGGCCAGGGCCAGGGGAGGACTGGCCACGCGTGGATGGTTTGGGGACCGCAGATGGGACAGGAGGCTCCATGTGCTGTTCTGCCTGCTCGGGTGCGTGCGAACATTCTCCATCTTTTCTGTTATTATTTTGGGATGGAGTCTTGCTCTGTTGCCCAGGCTGGCATGCAGTGGCACCATCTCAGCTCGCTGCAACCTCCGCCTCCCGGGTTTAAGTGATTCTCCTGCCTCAGCCTGCAGAGTAGCTGGGATTACAGGCACCCGCCATCACACCCAGCTAATTTTTGTATTTTTAGTAGAGACTGGTTTTACCATGTTGGCCAGGCTGGTATCAAACTCCTGACCTCAAGTGATCCACCCACCTTGGCCTCCCAAAGTGCTGGGATTACAGGTGTGAGCCGGCCAGTCTAAACGAGCGGCGCAGTGGAGGGAGAGAGTGCAGCGCCTCGGCTAGCGGCTAGCACACCTGTTCAGCTTCCCGCGCTCCAGCTGGTCGCCAACCCTCTGTCCCTCGGCCTGCGCACTGCCCACTTTCCCGTGCTCACATGAGCACCCAGCACCACCCTTTTATTGGTTTGCCGTCTACCTCCCTCATCCTATTTGAGCCCGGTGAGCGTGGGGAGTTTGGTCGACATTGACCACAGCTGCACCCCGGCCCCCAGAACACTAACAGTGCCAGGCCCAGCAGGCGGGGTCGAGGGAGGTGTGACACACACAGGAGTAGCTGAGCTGGCTTTCGTGGTGTTGGTGGCAATCAGTGCCAGCGAAACCCTGAGGCTCTGGGAGTGTGCAGGTTCTTCTCTCCCCTCCACGTTCCCTGGGACCCGAGCCGGGTTGTACTGATAGTGAGTGGGGAGGCCAGAGGGGGCCGCGTGATGCTGGAGCTCTGGCTCGGTCACCTGCTCACTGTGTGACTTAGGTGACGTGTCCCTGCCCATGCCTGAACTCCAGTGCCCTCTATAAAGGGAGACCCGCAGGGCTGCGGGAGGACGCCATGGCCAGGCCTCAATCACAGCGGGGGGAGGGCAGGGCAGCGGCTGCTGTGGGGCCCATGCAAGGGCCTCTGCGATCTGAGTTCAGCCTCAGCCTCCACCTGTGCCACACACTCCTCTTCCTCCCAAGGGCGGCTGGCCCTCCTGGCTGTGACCATATCCCAGCTCTGCTCAGAAGCTCCGGGCGCCTGCCTCACTCGCCTCTCTGGCCTCATCTCCGCACAAGACCCCTGCCGACCGCACGCCAGGCACGTGTCTGCCTTGGAGCCTCTGTGCAGGCCACCCCACTGATGGGGACACTCTGCCCTGACATCCACATGGCTCTCCTCTTTGGGTCGCTGCTTGGGGCCACCAGGTGGCGTTAGCTTGTACCACACCATGTGCCCACCCTCACCCCCACCCTATTGCTTGGCATCACACTCCCACAGGGCTCAGGGCGTCACTGTTTCACTGCTATCACCATCCCCTGCCACGGGAGCCTGGGACGGGAGGGGCTGGGCTTGTTGCCTGGTTCCCTGCTGTGCCCTTGACCCCAGGCACAGCGCCTGGCACCCAGCAGGCACTCTGCAGTTAACTGTTGAGCAAGTTCATGAATGAGAGAGCCAGCAGCCACACCCATGGCCCAGGCTGACGCCTGCAGCCAGCCCTGGTGGCAGGCAGCCCCTCCAGACCCACGTGGTGCCCCTACCCACCACCCTGGGCAACACAGCTCTCACATCTGGGCAGGGGGGCGGGGCAGAGGCCCACCTGGAGGGCAGGGATGCGGACGCAGTTCACCAGGTACGGCTTGTTGGTCTCGAGCAGGGACACAAAGCTGAGGAGCTGGTGTTTGCTGCTCATCTTCTGGTCATCTGAAAGGTTGAGGAGGACTGCTCAGGCCCACCCAGGCCCATGAGAGGCCTGCCTGTCCCACCCGGTCAACGTACACATCAGTAGAAAGAATATGCTCAGGGCTGGGTGCTGTGGCTCACACATGTAATCCAAACACTTTGGGGAGGCCAAAGCAGGCAGTTCACCTGAAGTCGGGAGTTCGAGACCAGCCTGACCAACATGGAGAAACCCCATCTCTACTAAAAGTACAAATTAGGAGGGCATGGTGGCGCATAGCCTGAAATCCCAGCTACTTGGGAGGTGGACGTCATAGTGAGCTGAGATCATACCATTGCACTCCAGCCTGGGCAACAAGAACGGAAGGCGGGAGGGAAGATGGAAGGGAAGGGAAGACGCAGGACCCAGCTGGGAACAGGCAGCACCCACAGGACAGGCCCCCTGACTAGTGCTTGCTCACTGGGCACAGCCACGCTGGCTGGGGTTGGCCATCACCAGCCACCACCACCTTAAAGAGGGCAAGGCCCAGCAGGGGTGAGTCACCCAAGGCCACCCAGGGAGGCCTGGTGCTGGAACCTCCCCCTCTGTGGGCCCCTGTCTGCAGTACCAGCACGGGTGGGTGTGGGAAGGATCAGGGTGAGCCACAGCCAGAACCGGGACGGCCATGGTATCCCTGCCCCCACATCCGGATAAGGGTTCTGTCTGCCTGGACTCACTGTACCTCGGCTTCCATCGCAGCTGCCGGCCTCCAGCTCCCGTGCGTGCAGCACCTCTGGGCTGCCAGCAAAGACACAGGTGGGGTGCAGCACGGCACCCTGCTTGGCCTGCGTGTGGAAAATCTGCGGAGGATGGAGAGGAAGCACAGGCCCTCCCATCTGCTCTCTCCTCTGCCCAGGACACCTCTCCTCCACCCTCGAGACTAGGTCCCCTCCTCAAGGAAGCCCTCCCTGACTCCTCCAAGTCTGGGTCAGGTGCTCCCTGTGGGCTCCCAAATCCCTGCCCACTCTGGGTTGTCTGGGGACAGGTCTGTCCTCCCACTGGGCCGTGGGCCCCATGGGGACAGAGCCAGGGTTGTTGCGGTCACCACTGCATCCCCAGCAGGGGATGGGCACTCAGGGACTGTGTGATAAAGGACAAAACACTGGACAGGGCGGAACAGGCCCCACCTGGTCTGAGTCCTTTCGGCTGCTGTTGAAGGCGTCGGGGACGGCCAGCTGCGGGTACAGGCCCCGGCCCAGCACCAGCTTCAGCAGGGCTAGCTGCTCGCGGCTCAGGTCCTGGGCTGAGCTGGCAGCGGCCTGCAGCTTCGCCAGGTCATGGCGGAGCTTGAACTTCACATCCTGGGGGGAACACGGGGAGGCAGAATCTTAGGGGACCTTCCCTACTATCCTACCATGATCAGCAGACGCCTGGGCCCTGCAGGTCCCTGGGGACAGGCGCCATCCATGGAAAACCGGCTCCTGAAAAGAGGACAGGGCCGTGTCCCCTGAGACCCCTCAGGAGAGCCCAAGGCCCACCTTGGTAAACCCCACCCACCTACTCCCACACCCCATGCTGCCCACCTGGATGTCCACGCCATCGCCAGCTCCTGCGGGTGCTGGGCCAGCCCGGTCCTCATCGCTGGAGCCGCTGTCCTGCTCCTCCTGCAGCCGCAGCACCTTGCGCCTGCGCCCCGCACCCTCCTCATGCTGGCGTTTCAGCTGGTGCAGGGCCCGGCGCTCGCGGCGCTGCTGCAGCCGGCTGTAGCTGTCCCCTGCCTGCACGGCCTGGGCCCCAGACAGCAGCCCGTGGTCCTCCAGCAGCTCCTGGGGGCAGGTGGACACGAGTGAGGACCTTGGGACAGGCTCAGTGGGCTCTGGACGCACACGGAAATGGGGACCCTCCCGGTGCCAGGGCTGCGAGGGACCAGAGGGGCCTGAATGAGAATAGCCACTCGCACGGTGCTGAGCACAGATCACTGCTCCATGAAGGAGAGTTGTTCTCGTGTCAGCCAAAGGGGACACCGGGGCCTGGGGCAGGAGGAGGCATCCAGTGCCTTCTCCCACAGCTGGCTCCACGCTCCAGTGACTGACCCACCTGCCCCTTGGGTCTGGGAGGTCCTGCCTTCCTGCACAGCCCTGGTGGGCGTCCTGTATTAGCGCTTCCCAGACTGGCCCTGAGGCATCTGGGAACCTGGTGGGAATGCCAAGTCCCGGGCCTCATCCCAGAAATCCCAAGTGGAGAGGAGAGGGGCCTGGGCAGGACTGGGCATCTGAACACAACAGACCCTCCAGCTGACTGTGACCCATGAAATCTCAGACTCCTGCCTCCCCCGCCCACACCCTGTCAACAGTCCTCTAGTGACCCGATTTGGTTGGCCCCTGTTTCCTGCTGAGCCCTGACTGATGGAGGATGCGGGGAAGGGAGGGAGAGGGAGAGAGAGAGGGAGAGAGAGAGGGAGAGAGGGAGGGAGGGAGAGAGAGAGAGAGAGGGAGATCCATTAGACTGCCCACTCTGGCCCTCAGCTTGCCCATCTGTAACCAAAGGGAATGGGTCACACAGGGACTTCGATTCTATCCTCCATCCACGGGTAAAAGCACGGCAAAGGACCCGACAGCAGGTGTTTCTGCACTCAGATGGAGAACGGCCACGGAGTATGCATGACACAAGCAAGGGAACTGCTTGGCCACAGGAAAAACCTAAATCTTTTTTTTTTTTGAGACAGAGTTTCACTCTTCTTGACCAGGCTGGAGTGCAGTGGCATGATCTCGGCTCACCGCAACCTCCGCCTCCAGGGTTCAAGTGATTCTCCTGCCTCAGCCTCCTGAGTAGCTGAGATTACAGGCATATGCCCCCACGCCCAGCTAATTTTGTATTTTTAGTAGAAACAGGTTTTCTCCATGTTGGTCAGGCTGGTCTTGAACTCCTGAACTCAGGTGATATGCCTGCCTCGGCCTCCCAAAGTGCTGTGATTACAGGTATGAGCCACCACGCCTGGCCAAAGCCCAAATGTTTTAGAGTTAAAGGAAAATCTCTCTGCCCACCCGCTCACCTGTATAATCATCGTCATTATCTTGCAAGCCCTTGCAGAGAACCACCTGCGTGCTAGGTCTGCTCTGGATGCCCTGCACGTATTAACTCATTTAATCCTCATGCGAAGCTGGGAGGCAGGTGCTTTTTTTTTTTTTTGAGGCGGAGTCTCACTGTGTCACCAGGCTGAAGTGCAATGGCGAGAGTGCAATGGTGCGACCTCGGCTCACTGCAACCTCCAACTCCCGGGTTCAGGCAATTCTCCTGCCTCAGCCTTGCGAGAAGCTGGGACTGCAGGCACGCGCCACCACACCCAGCTAATTTTTCTATTTTTAGTAGAGGCGGGGTTTCACCATGTTGGTCGGGATGGTCTCAATCTCCTGACCTCATGATCTGCCTGCCTTGACCTCCCAAAGTGCTGGATTGCAGGTGTGAGCGACCGCACCTAGCTGGCAGGAGATATTTTTATCCTTTTTTTTTTCAAGGGGAAGCTGAGCCTCAGAGACAACCAGTAACCTGCTCAGAGCCACGCTGTCAGCAAATGACAGAGCCAGGATTCATGGCTGGCCTGTACGGCTCCAGATGTGCTGGCCCCCACAACCATAGGCTGCCTCCAGCACCACACCGGTGCAGCCAGCTGGTCCAGAGGGCGAGCTCTTCCCAAGGATGCTGCATGTCCACTGACTCCGTCCTCCCCTCCAGGAAGCCATCCTGGATTTCTGCTCCCTTTGCCCTGTCCAGCTGCCCCAACGCCTGGCCACTGGCTGGTGGGGGAGATGGGTACAGGGCGGGACTCCGGTCTGACCGCTGTCCCGGAGGGGAGAGTGTGTTCTGGAGTGTGCTTGCACACCTCTGCCTGGGCAGGGCTGGCTTCCCTGTCTCCTGAGCCTCACCTTGAACTGGCGCCGAAGGTTGGCCATCTCGTACAGCCGGTGCTCCTCTATGCCCCGGCGGCGGCACCACTTACGGGAGTTTCTGCTCCGTTCAGATTTCACCTGAACAAGTGGAGGAACAGAAGCCGGGGTGTCAGGGAGGGAGAGGCTGACCCAGAGCCCCAACACGGGCATCCCTCAGGGATACCTGCTCTCCTCCTTCCAGGTCTCACCCCAGTGCCCTCTCCTACGGGAAGCCCTCCCAGACTCCCCACAAACTGGGTGAGACACCTCCCGGGCTCTCCCAGCTCCTTGGACTCCCCATTCCAGCCCTCTCTGGGTTGTCACTGTCACGTCGGTGGTCTCCCTGCGCTGGGCTGTGAGCCCCTCGAGGGTAGGGCCAGGGTAGTTTTGGGATGGATGGGTGCCCAGCACTACAGTATGGGGCCAGGGTTAGAGCAGGGACTCAGGGCACATAGACTGGATATACAGAGACCCCCAGCAAATCTGTACTTTCTCCAGATGGCACGGGTTTTCATCAGTGCTCCAGAAACCCCAGGCTCCTCTCAGCCCCAGGCCTGGGCACGTGCTGTCCCAAGCCGAGGGCATGGATGGTGGAGACACAGCCCTCCCCAGGCAGGCCCTGTCTGAGATTCAGAGGGTTCAGAGGTCCTCCCAGGGTGGAGTTGAACGTGGGACATGAGGAAGAGCCACAGCCGCGGAAGGCCTTGACCCTGGGCAGGGTGACAGACAGAGAGGCCCCACAGCCAGCCTCACCTGCACCCAGGCGTTGAAGACATTGAAGAGGGTGAAAGGGTCACCCTGGTCGCTCTCCAGTGGTCGCCTCGCTGCTGCGCACTCCGGGCTGCTCTGGGCGCTGCGGGTGAAGGGCGATTGGACACTGAGCGCCGCTGCGATGGTGAGCACGGGCTCTGCCAGGCTGAACATGGAGCCCAGGATCAGCATCTTCCCTGGAGCGGTGGACACGGGGCTGAGGCTCCTGGGGGCCAGGACAGGCGCAGCCCTCACCCCTCGGGGCCCCAGCCCACCCTTCCGCCCGCCCTCCTGCTCCCACCTCCCTCCATCTTGCTTACCAAGGGCCTTGTAACCCAGATGGACAGATTCAAACCCACACACTGTGCTTTCTGCTCACATGGCCGTGGGCCTCAGTTTCCCCATCTGTACGCTGGGGAAACTGCCCACAGCACCTGCCTCCTCGGACACACAGGAGACGCTGTCTAAGCGCTGGCTACTCCTGTCACAAGTTCCCCACTCTTCTATTTACAACCCTGCCTTGGTCTTTGCTCTGGGAGTTTTTGGTTTTTTTTTTTTTTTTGGAGACAGAATCTGACTCTGTCGCCAGGCGGGAGTGCAATGGCACGATCTCGGCTCACTGCAACCTCCACCTCCCGGGTTCAAGTGATTCTCCTGCCTCAGCCTCCCAAGTAGCTGGAACTACAGGCACGCACTATCACGCCCAGCTAATTTTTGTATTTTTGGGTTTTCTTGAGATGAGTCTTGCTCTGTCTTCAGGCTGGAGTGCAGTGGCGTGATCTTGGCTCACTGTAACCTCTGCCTCCCAGGTTCAAGCGATTCTCCCGCCTCAGCCTCCTACAGGAGGGGTGCCTACGGACTACAGGCGTGTGCCGCCACACCCGGCTATTTTTTTCTATTAAGTAGAAATGGGGTTTCACCATGTCAGCCAAGATGGTCTCAATCTCTTGACCTCATGATCCACCTGCCTCAGCCTCCCAAAGTGCTGGGATTACAGGCATGAGCCACCACGCCCGACCTCTGGTTCACCTCTTAGACCACCATGGTGGACCTTTCTCTCCGCGCTAGAGTGTGACCTATAAGCGAGTCCCTCTCACTCTGCTCTGGCACTGACTTGGGTGCCTATTGCAGGATGAATCTTCTCCTGCCACCTTTGTGTAAGTCAAGGTGGAGGTAGAAGAGGAAGGGCGGACAGACGGTAAAGGGAGGATGGAGAAAGATGGGGCAGGGGCTGGGACAGGCAGGAAAAGGGGAGGAGGGGCAGAGAACAGCACAGGTAGGCCACAGAGAGGAAAAGCGGCAGGAACGGTCTCCCAGGATGGCCAAAGAGATGGCGACCACCGTCTCCATCTGTGAGCACTCCACAGCGGGCTTCTGGATAGCCCCGGTTCCGGGCGCCCGAGCTGCCGCTGGACTTCGGCGGACTCCCTGCCTGCCTGTCCTGTGGCCTGTGTCTCATGTGTCTGCCCCACCCGCACTGTTTCCCTTGGCTGACTCTCCACAGTGCCTGTCACAAAGCTGGCCTTGGGCGGATCCCCTGTGGTCGGGAGCTCTAGACCAGTCTGGCTGCCATGGTGAAACCCTGTCTCCACTAAAAAGACAAAAATTTGTCTGGCATAGTGGCAGGTGCCTGTAATCCCAGCTACTTGGGAAGCTGAAGCAGGAGAATCACTTGAACCTGGGAGGCGGAGAATGCAGTGAGCCGAGATGGTGTCACTGCACTCTGGTCCGGGTGACAAGAGTGAAACTCCATTTCAAAAACAAAAAACAAAGCTTGCTGGCCTCATAAAACAAAGGTGGCCGTAAGGCAGGGCTGTCACCAGGGGCAAGTGGCACCACCTCTCTGTGCCGCTGCTTCCCCATCTATAAAACTAGGGGACAACAGCAGCGGCCTCTCCTCAGGCTGCCCAGAGGATGAACTGAGTCTCATGCTGTGAAGCACTCAGAACTCCACCCGGCAGAGAGGACGCCTAGCACAGGGTCATCGAGGCCTCTTGGTTCACAGTCCCCCACATGTGACCCTGAGCAACAGTTCTCTGTGCCTCGTTTTCCCCCAGGGAAAGGGGGGGCACCTGCCCCCAGCTCTCAAGGAGATAATGCGTGTGATGCACTTAGCATCACCTCCGATCAAAGCCAGGCTTGCCCCATGCCTCAGTAGCCTGCTGGGCCCAGCCTCAGTTTCCCCATCTGCACAGAGGCCCTGCCCTCAGCTGGTAAGGATGAAATAATGAAAAATCCAGAGCCTTTCGCTGGCCCACAGCAAGAGCTCACAGAACATTCTGCTTCTCAGCTCAGATTCTCCCTGCTCCAGCCCTGTTTCCTTCCAAAACAAAAATGAGGCTGGGCGCAGTGGCCCACATCTGTCATCTCGGCACTTAGGGAGGCCAAGATGGGTGGATCACGTGAGGTCAGGACTTTGAGACCAGCCTGGCCAACATGGTGAAACCCCGTCTCTACCAAAAATACAAAAATCCAGGCATGGTGGCACGTTCCTGTAATCCCAGCTACTCAGGAAGCTGAGGTAGGAGGATCAGTTGAACCCAGGAGGTAGAGGTTGCAGTGAGCTGAGATCACGCTACTACACTGCAGCCTGGAGGACAGAGTGAGACTCCATCTCTTTTCTTTTTTTTTTTTTTAAGACGGGGTTTCACCATGTTGGTCAGGCTGGTCTTGAACTCCTGACCTCAGGTGATCCGCCCGCCTTGGCCTCCAAAGTGCTTGGATTACAGGCGTGAGCCACCACACCCGGCTGACTCCATCTCAAA
>CAUYLG010046844.1:0-22295 GCA_963573385.1 Cacajao melanocephalus | reverse complement strand
CACTCATTCTCCGTCATGCCTTGTTCTCTTGCTGATGAGGAGCTGCGATCCCCTGTAGGAGGAGAAGCATTCTGATTTCGGGTGTTCTCAGCCTTTTTGCACTGGTTTCTTCCCATTTTTGTGGATTTATCCACCTGTCGTTTTTGTAATTGCCGACTTTCAGATTGGGTCTGAATGGACGTCTGGCTTGTTGGTGATGAAGTTTTTTCTGTTTCTTAGTTTTCCTTTGGGGGACGCCCCTTCCCCACAGAGCTTGGCCTTCCCGGGTTCAGCTGTGCTTACTGTGAAACTCTCAGTCCTCAGCGCTTCCAATTGCTGTTCTCCTTGTGGGGATGGGACCAGCTGAGCCGGCCAAAAGAGTCACGCTGGCGACATGTGTGGCTCCTCCTCTGGGAATCTCCCAGTTTGTGGGCCACAGAAATTCGTCTGAAATTGCGGCGTCCACTCGCTCTCTGTGCTTTCACTGAGAGCTACAATCCTGAGCTGTTGTTAATCGGCCACCTTGGATCTCTCTCTGAAGCTGGAGTATTTATCCACCTGTTCCTTCCTTTCACTTCCTGAAATTTGTCCCTGTGGGCATTAATTCTGTCATTTCTAGGTTTCCCTGTGCATTAACATATAAATTCTTACAGCACTAGATAAAGCTCTTAAAGAAGCACTGACACACGGGCCCTTAAAGTCACCAAGTGTGAATATAGGGTGGACATCAACAGTGTCTGCTGGCCTCAAAACTTCCACATTGTTTTTCGTACAGTAAAAAAAAAAAAAATCAAATAATGTTCATACATTATTTCCCCACAGTTATATCTACAATCATACTAGGCTTAGTAGGCATTTGTTGGAACTGTTATTCACATCTTTGCCTCAAGAACAATATCCCCCTGTCGGCTCTACATTTCTTTACATAGCACTCAAGGCACTTCATTATCTGGTTGCAAAGTACCTTTCTCGCATTCTTATTAGGTATACTCCTCTACCTACTGTACCTGACATCATGCCCAACTACTCATAGTTTTTCTAATATTCTCAGAATCACATGTCTGTGTCCACAGTGTTCCCTAAATCTGAAATACTATTGAAATCCTTATCCGCCAAGATTTGATCCCATCATAGAGTCTTTCCCCACTACCCCTGTCAGAATTAATAATTCGTTATATTCCCATTATGATGACTCAATGGGAATTCTTCTGTTGAGGACTTATTGCACTCTATTGTAACCAGCTTTTATAAAACAAAATAATCTTTTTATTCTATTGTATGTATTAGGTTTGCTTCTTCCTTCCCATTGGGCTATCAGGTCCCTTTTTATATCTTTCTCCCTGTAATAGCTAGTATAGTATGTTGACGATAAGAAGGACTCAAAAAAATCATATATAAATATGTGTTGAATGAATGAAAGGCAAATCTTATTTTCAGTGGGGAAGTGAATAAGAGCTCGTATCTAGTGCTACATTATCCTGCTGCAGACATTCTTGGGTTTTCGCCTCTGTCATCAGATAGAGGGCAGTAGTATGAGAGGCATATGAGGAAAAGAAATAATGCCAATTGTCAGAGAAGATTCCTCCAGCTCAGTTGAGCTGGTTTGTACACAATGCTAGGAGAAGCCAGTGGAATGAAGGTTGAGGCTACCATTATTTTTAATCTGCCATCTACTCACTGTTTCTCATAAAAGAAAAACTGACATCCCTTATGATCAGAGAGAATTGGGTTTGGTCACTGATAGGCCATATTTATTAATTAAATGTAAAAATTTACCCAAATATTTATTCATTAAAGATGACAGAAAGAAGAAAACATAGAGGATATCAACCAACAAGTGGAGAAATAGAATAATTATTTGCAAGCTGAAAACTACAAATGGAAAGTGGATGAGTAGTTTTCATCAATTTTCCATTTTCTCTTTACAGAGATTCTAGGCTCTTTATATTATATTTGATGGAAGAAAAGCATTTTGAAACACAAGAACTCCTTGATAAAAGACAAATTGAATTTCATCAAAATTTAGCCAATACTATTTTAGAGATTTATTAGAAACAATTACACTTGAAAATACCCAATACAAAGCAAGTGCTCAAAATATCTTAGTTTTGGTTTTATCTTTTTAAGTTTAGAAAAATATTTAATCTATTTAATAAAATCTTGTCAACAAAAGATTATCACTGCTAATATTAAAATGTATGGTTTCATTTAAATATAGATATAGGTGATTTAACACAGATATAGATCCTCCAATCAAAATTCACATACTTAATGTAGGTAAAGACATGACAGTTCACATTTACATCATAATTATCAGTTTGTTATATGTAGTATTCAACTGCCTTAAGGAACTAAAAGAAGCAAAATGCATTATTCAAAATGCTAGATGAGAAAAAAGTAGTGCTATGACTGGATTTGAAAGAGCACACCAGGCATCTTACTGTGATCATATTGTCAATATCATAAGAAAATAGCCATAAAATACCCAGATTCCAACTTATGTATAAATATAATTTTAATTTGTGAATGGACTCTTGGCCATGGAATTCTATTGGTACCACAGAAACTAGTTCATGAATTTCCCAACATTCCCCTAACGTAGGCTGTTTATTCATTTCTAAGACTCCTAACAAAGTTTTTGATAAGGAGAGGATAGAGAAATATTTCTAATTGCAGTTAAGTTGGAATCTGACATGGTAGTATGATAACAAAAAATAACATAAAATGTTTACTTTAATAACTTATTTTAAGTGACAACTTACATCAATGTTTTCTCAAATGGAAATATAAAAATACAAAGAGTATGGAAAATGGTGCATCATAGAATCAAATGACTGTTCTTATTCTCTAATCTTAAATGATTGACTATTAGCTAAAATATTACCATTATGACCAGGCACTATGCAGAAAATAAATGAAGTTTTAGTTTTATTTATTCAAGAATTACAACATTATTCTGTAGGTGAAGTCTCATGGCTCCACATACCTGCAGGTTAAATTTCCCACATGTGAGATTAAGAAGCAGGCATCCAGAGATTAATCTGGCTAAGGATCCTGAGATGGACCCAGAATTGAAAATCAGTTCTTAGTGTCACCTACCAGTTCCTAGCTTTTCTCACTGATCAAAATGATTTCTATGAAAAAATAGAAAAACCAGTTGCAACCAATCTCTTCAATATATTTGAGATGTTGATTTCAAATTAAATAGTTATTTATTCTAATTGCCTATGTGAATAGTAGACTACAGTTGCAAGGCTGACATAATGACATTTTCTTTTGTTTTCTTTCCATCTACACTATCAGTCAGTCCCATGTCCCTCCATCTTGTATCTTCATAGTAACCAGAGACAGCTTTTCATAACCCTGGCCATTGGCTCTTACCCAACTTCTAGACATTAACTGTCCACTATTTCCCATTAATGTTAATAATGCCTCCTATTTACATTTTATACAAGAGTATAAACTAGAAGCCATTAATGAAAGCCATTAAAACCCAGATAAGTCAATCTGAATTGGTGCAATTTTTAACACAATGACAATCTATAAACATATTTTGAATCAGGATTCTATACAATACTTCTCACTCATAAAAAATAAGCTTATGGTAGGTATAAAAGTTTAGTAAAATAGTCATTCTTACAGTTTGTAATTTACTGCCTAAGAACTGGTAATGCCTCTGTATCAGATAAATTCATCCACTTCAGGCACTTAGGACACAACCGGGAAAAGGTAAATACTTCATAAATGTCAGCTATTAGCTATGACATTTGTTGATGCTTAAAAAGTCCTTCAAGGTTCTGTTGGTTTGTTTTAATTTTATTCTTTATCTGGAATTATAGCAGTAGTAATCTATTCATTCTGTAAATATTCAAGGCAAAAGAAGAATCTCAACTAAAATGTAACAACCTCTCTTTATCCCTCTTGTCATGCAGGACAATATTGAATTCATCAAATTTTGCTTCCCTTTGTTAATTGAGAAAGAGTTAAGATCTGTATTGTGTGCACATATATATACACACACGTATATATACATATATATACACATATACATATACATATATTCTATATCCTTAAGTGCTTTACTACTCTTTCATTTGTCATGCTGTATTTCTTTGAAATTTTGGCAGCTTTTGCTTTATGAATGTCATGCTATGCTGGGTACATTATGATTCATGGCAGAACTTTTGGGTGACCGCTGTTTACCTTGCTGAATATGTTTTGTTTTGAAGGCAACCTTGCGTGATATATCTCTGTTTTCCTGGTGTATTTTTGGCCTTCCTTTCCACATTAATCTTTTCTTTGCTTGATTTGGTTCCACCTTACCATACTCTAGCTACTTGACTTTGTTGGACTCTAATTTCAATTAAACCATATAGATCCATGATGCTGGGTGCAATATCTGTTTTTCATCAAAGCGTCACCTTACAGTACTAAGTGCTCAATTATCACTGTTGAAGACTTTGGAGGCACTTTATTTAGATACAGCTCTGTATAAAATACATGGTTGAATTTATTTAAATCTAATCTGCTTCTTTTCCTAATGATCAGTGAATCTCTTCATTTTATTAATTGATATAATACATATGTACTATGGTCTATATTTTGCACCTAATTTTATTTTTTGTCTTTTTATGGGGATGCATTGGGAAGGATTTCCCATCCATTTGTTAATTTATAGCCTATTTTCAGTGGTTCAGTGGATAATTCTAGGACTTTTAATAATATTTAGCCTCTTTTATTGATTTCTCAATATTTGAAAATATTCTTTTTTTCCACCATGAAAGATAATGAAATTCACATATTTGTATTTGTTTTCAACTTCTCTTTCCCTCTTGATTTTTGTTAATTTATATAAATATTTTACATTTTCTTAGTATATAACCTTTATAGGATATTTTAAATACATAATATACACAGTTGCTCAGTTCTGTATTTAAATGAATTCAATGTATGTTACTGATCCTTTCATGTTACTGCTTCCACTTTCTGGATCTCTGTTTTCCCAAAAGTTTTCATTATGAAAGTTTTTAAGCCTGTGTAAAATTAAAAGAATAGAGCAATAAATAGGCATACAGTCTTCACTTAGAATTATAAATATTATGTTGTCACATTTGCTTGATCCATTTATTTTTGCTCTATTTCTATTTACTAATTTATGTATAGGCATACTCTATATTTTATTTTACCATCTTTCTTTTAGTGTATCTCACAAGAATAAGTAATCTCCAACATAGACACACCATACTATATTAATATTTAACATGCAGTCCATATTTATTTTTCTCTAATTTTTCAAAAATATATTTGACAGTTTTGTTGTTATTGTTTCCGGATGCAATTTAGGTTCATGCACTGTTCATGTCTCTTGGGTCTCTTTTATTCTACAAAAAAATCATATCTTTTCTCAATAACATTGATTTATTAAAGATCCATGCCAGTTGTCAGGTAGAATTTCCCAAATTTTAGACTTATCCAATTACTTTTTCTGAATGCCATTTAAACTTCTTTTCTATTCCCTGTATTCCAATAATTTATTCTAAATAGTTGATTGGATTTAAATTAAATGTTACAAGACTATTTCATACGTGATTTTGTATTCCTTATTTTGTATCACAACAAGAAGCAATATAATGTCACTTGCCCAATCTTTAAATTTATCCCATCAACCTAAGCGACCCCTCTTTACCATACAATTTACCCCCTCATCTTCCCTTAACTATTCTCTTTCCCCCATAGAAGCTCAAAACTCTTTACAGACCAGGCGTGGTGGCTCACACCTGTAATCTCAGCACTTTGGGAGGCCCAGGCGTGCAGATCACAAGGTCAGGAGATTGAGACCTTCCTGGCCACACAGTGAATCCTCATCTCTACTAAATATATAAAGATTAGCCAAAAGTAGTGTGTGCCTGTAGTCCCAGCTACTCAGGAGGCTGAGGCAAGAGAATTGCTTGAACCCAGGAGGTGGAGGCTGCAGTAAGCCAAGATAGCACCACTGCACTCCAGCCTGGGCAACAGAGCCAGACTCCATCTCAAAACAGACAAACAAAAAACAACAACAAAAAATGAACAATAAAAAACCTCTTTTTACTTTGTCTGACCTAAGGCAGAAAGAATATAAGCTCTCAAATTCTGGACACCTACTTCAGTGTCATTTCTTTGCGAATTCCCATGTACATGTACATAATTAAATGTGTAGAGTTTTATCCATTTAATATGTCTTTTACCATTATCTGTTTAATATGTCTTTTACCAGTTTAATTCATAGGCCTCAGACATGGAATGTAGGAGGGTAGAGGGAAAATCTTTTTCCTTCCCTACAGGGGTCAGGGCAACATAAACATTAAGGTCATATTGCTTTCTGGCCTGTAAGTAATTAAGTTCTTTGTCTCTGAACCAGTAATCTTATGTCTGCCACCAGTATCCACAAAACTGACAAAATGATCAACCTGTTACCTTGCAAGAAGGGTGAAATATCAGACCCCTAATAGTTTGACTTTTAGTCAATCATTTTTCTTTTTGTTCTCTCCTATTTTTTAGTGATTGTTTCCTGAGTCATAAATTTGCCCACCCCACTCCCAGCCAGGTTACCTAATTTCTGGGCTTCGAGTTTCTCATCTGTATGATAACAACAGTAATAGTATTGAAACTGCCTTTGCAAACATTATAACAATGAGAAAACTATCACAATAAAAAAGATCTGACCTAACCAACTGTAGCTTGTCTTTAACCTCCAAGCTGCTCTTGGTCATTCTTGTTTGTGCACCAAAATCACTTTGGGAGGAATTTAGTTTGTTGTTTAACTGTGAAACAAAGATAACCCTCCCCACCATAAACCCCCTCTTTGCTTAAAGACCAGACCACCTTTGGGAAAAACAGCAAATTAGCCACAAGATTAGAAATTATGTCTCAAGAGTCATGCAGCCAGAGGGCACCTAATTTCTTACCACCCCAATTGCTCCTACAGATAACATCACTATTGTAAAGCCTAAGGTTGGTATTCGAGGTTTTTCAGCCCCTGCACTCTGATGAATCAGCTGACCACACAGAACAGTAAACTGGCTCATCTGGTCTTGTGGCCCCCACTCAGGAACCAGCTCAACACAAGAGGACAGCTCCAACTTCCTAGGATTCCATCCTCAACCCAACCAATCAACATCCCTCATGCCATAGACCCACTGCTCCCCAGTCTATCTTTAAAAGAATCTAACATCTGAATTTTCAGGAAGGTTAATTTGAGTAATAATAAAACTAACTATGGTCTCTAATTTAGCTGACTCTATGTGTATTAAACTGTTTATTGCAATTCTCCTGTTTTGATAAATCGGCATCATGTTGGCAGCAGGCAAGAAGAACCCATTAGGTGGTCACGAGTTGGGGGCTAATCACTGGGATAGCTCTTGAAAGTACCTACTCATGGTTCATCATCTCCTCACCAGTGACAGATCCACAGGCTAGCTCAAGCAACCACATAGTTCTCTTGGACTAAGTGCTCCCCTGGTACCAACTCTAACAGCAGAGTGCTATCCACCCATAGTGCATGGGTCTAATTGTAATGGAGAAATATTTCCTCAAAGACATCTTGTAACCTGATTTGGTGAGCATTCCAGATGCTACCAACACCCTCTTTCTTCCTTGGGTCTATTGATATCTCTAGAGGCACTGCACCATTATAGGGACTATGTGGCTCTGTAGCCCTATTATGGGGATTATTCAGCTCTCCCTAAATTGTAGGAAGAGTCTTATTTTTGTAAGATTTCTCTCCAGTGGAACAGAGAATAAAGGACCTGTTTGGAAGCATACTCTTCTAGTTTGTCATCTGGTCTGGAATCCTGGTTTCAAAGGCCTTCTGTTCATCTTTACTTCACTGTGTACAATTGTATATGTAGAGAAGATCTCTGACAGAATTCCTGCCAGAAGTCCATCAGGCTCTCCTAATTTATCTGGCCAGTCAAATTTGGTGAGCTCTGAAGGAACCATTAGCTGGAGTTCAACAGGTCTAACTCAGGATAACCCTCTGCTCTTCCATCTTGTCCAGAGACCACCCACTGAAACTCCTGGTCAGAGGTCATCTGTCCCTACCTTAAGTGGATCAAATATAACAGGGGTCAACAAGGGTAAGTTTGAGCTTTGCAGATTGATACTTGGGCACTGAGTGGGGTGATCAGTGTATGTTTTATCACGTGTATTTTGCTCCAACCAAAATGGGAAAAGTTAATTCAGTTCCCCAACATAGCCCATTTGGGTGGCATCTTATAAAATTGAAAGGCTTTTGCCTATGGTTCCATAAAACAGAAAAGAATGATTTTGTTTTGTAATGTGGCTTGGCCCCCTTGATTTTGGCTATGTTCCCCCCCAAATCTCAACTTGAATTGTGTCTTCCAGAATTCCCACGTGTTATGGGACAGACCCAAGGGAAGGTAATAAATTATGGAGACTGGTCTTTCCCATGCTATTTTCATGATAGTAAATAGACTTATTCATGAGATCTGATGGGTCTATCAGAGGTTTCCGCTTTTGCTTATTCCTAATTTTCTCTTGCTGCCACCATGTAAGAAGTACCTTTTGCCTTCCACCATGATTCTAAGACCTCCCCAGCCATGTGTAACTGTAAGTCCAATTAAACCTATTTTTCTTCCCAGTCTCAGATATGTCTTTATCAGCAGCATGAAAATGACTAATACACCCCTATAGCTTTGGTGCAGCATACAGAGTCCTCAAAAGCCACTTCACTCTTCTGGAAGCTTCAGAGAAAGGGAACACAGAAACCTGACATGCCAGCAAAAGAATAAGACTTTCTTACCATCCAAGCTTCTGGCCTCTCTCTCTGTATAAACCAGTCGAGTCAATGGTAAAAGTCACTGTTTGTCCCTTCTACCACATTTTGATTAATAGGAAAAAGGATTTGTATGAGTCATCTTTTTGTCTGTGTCATTCTGTCATGGAGAGGGGTACCACAAGATAGAACATAGGCCTAGAACCCTTATAAGCCTGCTGTTTGAGCCAGCCCTACAGACTGGTCAGTTAAAAACTTTGATCAGGTCCCTGAAACAAAAACCAAATGAGGTTTCTCTCTCATGTCTTAAAAACTTGACTTTGTGACCATGTAGGGGTATTCTCTCTTGATCTACACAATCCAGAGAGTGGGAATTTGGGGGTTCATGTGCTCAAAAATCACCACCACAGACTCCTTCTGGTAAAAGACAATTGCCCCATGCTGTAGCTCAGTAGCTAACTCTTTGCCTTTTCACAATGGTTGCCTGGGCTCAATTCCCAGCTTAAAAAGTGAGTCACTTCTGATTTAATACCTGTGGGACTTTTTCCATTTATTATTTTTTCCTTTCATGACAGCTTCTTCATTTCCTGTCTTGAATTTTCTTTTTTCTGAGTGACTATTGGGGTGATTCTATATCTTGTAAAAACCACTTACTATCTCTTTGAAAACTCATACATCCATGTTTAAGTCATAGCCTTAGTAGAGGATTATTGATTTCACCTGGGAGGTTACCTTTAGTAAAAATTCAAAAGCCAGAAATGTTGGCTGTTTGTCTCAGCTAAAATCTGGTAATTTAAAAAAATAGATTTTTCTTTTAAGAGTTCTAATAAAAAATTGACTTTATTAAAGCTGATATTTAGGCTATATGTGTACAGATATTGTTTTGAAGGCTTTTCTCTCTATAAAAGACATTTTAATCAATGGAATTCTGTCTAATTCTCCACTTACCCTTGTCTATTCCTACTTCCTCTTGTATCAAAACTTTTTTACTTTTGTGGGGACCAGAAATTACTTACATTATGAGAAAAGTTTAATCTTGATGCATAATAGTTAAATAAGAGATATATTTTTAAGTAGTTGATGGCAGTTGCTTACTGTGAATAATTATTACTACAGAGTAATACTCTTTGTGTGTTTAAATAAAAACAATGTGCTCTTAGACACCTAAAATATATGGAATGGATGGCTAATTATGGAATGGGCTGACTGGCTTGGGTTGCCCACCAGCCTCAGGGGGGTGTGTTTGCAGTGAACTGCACACTAAAACTATTACACTGTCTGGTTCCATAGTGTTCCCTTCTTAAGGGGGATCAAGGTTTCAGTGAAAAAATGGGATATTTGATTTTGGGGAGCTGTTATCCCTTCCTGCTGTGCTCACCAATTAGGCCATAAAAACTGCATGCTTTCTTTCCCCTGTTTCTTAAAAGGCTCTACCCTAAAGCCAGTAGTCCAATTTATTTACATCTTTAAAGAACTCTCTATATATGTCTGTCTTATTTTTCTGCCTATCTTAACTCAACTTTCACTTACACAATTGTTTTTCAGTTTGAGTAAATTATGAATTATCTATCTTGTTTCATCAAGAATTACTCCTTTAGAAATGCAAATTTTGAGATGTCTAGCTGATAATTGTTTAGAGCAGGGAAAAAGTAATCAAGAGACTAATGGTCTAAATGGGGAAGAGAACCTTGAAGACTGGCAAATAAAAAATCTTCTGGCTGTATCTACATTTTCTGTGGTGTGTACGTTATGTTTCGCTACCAAATTACATAAAGGAACTCTTATTAGTTGACCTAAAGATAAATAAGTGCTTAAATCAAATATTTTGTGAGAAAAATAGAAACTTCAATGCCTTTCAGTTAATGTGACTTTAATAATCTTTAGTAAATAAAAATTATTTTAAGATTATTAATAAAATAACAGTCTTCAAAATTTAGACAGTAGGTCTGAATTAGGCAAAACAGACACTGCCTTTGCTAGAGGCTTAAGGTCATAAACTGCTGCTATGACATGTGATTATTGTTCAACTTGCCCGCTTTACAGCCATTAGATTATAGGTAAGGCCTAGGGACATGTGGTTTTAGCCATGCCCCCTAGCTATGCTGGAAAGAATCAGACAATTATTTGCAGTTCTGTCTCATATCCTAGGCTCTGCACCTGGCACATAACTAAAATTTCTTACAATAAAAAATAAAAGTTATGTGTTTTTGATAATGACATAGAAATGTAGTTTTTATAAGATAACTTTCTCCAGTTTAGAGAGCTTAAAAGTTGTTTTAAGTAAATATTTTTTAAAAACTAAAGATTTAACCAATAGAATATTTATGAAAAGTTACCTTTATTTTTAAAATCCTGTGTGTGAGCAAGTTGGCTAAAATTAAAAGGGTATTATTTAGTTTTTCCATCAATTAAACATTAAAATAAAAGCACACTGGTGCAGGGCCAGAATCTAAGCCCAAGTGTTGAATAACAGGGTTTTCTTGAAAAATTGATCTGCTCGTTATCAGAAAATTATAAAGGGTTTTGAAAAGTTTATGAAAACTTTACCTATGGTCAAACAATTAAGATCAGACAGATTTGTTTATATGGTTTCATTAAGAATTGGGGTTAACGTTAATTGTACACTAATGCAAAAGTGAAATTTGGCTCCTTTTGAATAAGATTTTCATGTCATATTGAGAGATAACAAATTTTGTTTGCTTTTTGAATAAACTACAAGGGAGAGAGCAGAGACAGATTAAGTTTGCCCCATACTATCTTCACTGGGTCTTGGGAAAACTGAGTCTCCTCTCTACCAATGAATAAAGTTTTTGCCTTTTTAAAATTTTTAAGTTATCATTTTGGTAAAATAAATGACATGATGGTGGGATTCCATTTTGTGACATCAAGTATTTTAAACTTTTGATATGTGACAAACTTTCCAAAATCAGATATTAAATTGTCTTTTAAGTATTAGGGTCTCTGAAGTCCAAAAAGACATCATCAGTTTTTAAAAATATTATATAGGAAGTAGTCTCAAATACAAAACAGTGTTTAAGTCTTTTGGGGTTATGTTCACATAAATGTGTTAATTTTGTATGTGTTCTAAAATTGTGTAATACTCCTATTAGTCTGATATGTCTCAGTATATGTTATCAGTAGTAATTATGATTGTTATGTTAAATTGCTTTGTGTCACAGTGATGACCAGATTTCCTTGTCTGTTGCATCTTTAACCATGAATAGATGACCTAGTATTTTGTCATCCACAGATAATTATTATCTTGTTTTCATCCTTTTCAAAAGGTGGTTTAAAATCAGCTATAAGACTATGATGAGTGTTCTTGAATACAGGTCTCAGATAACTTTACAAATTGTGCCCTTAAAATAGAGAGAAAAGAAATGCTTCGAAGATTAATATGGAGAGCTGATATGTTCATGAGGACAGCTGGCCCAGTATCAAGCAGAACAGGAGATAATTACAGGGACTGAATTAATAAAATACCAAAACAATCTTTTCATGATTTTTGTTTAAAATGTTGCTAATTCTTTTATTGTTTGCAATCCAGAAAACCTATTTTTCTTTTAATTTCTTTATAGTTTTTAACTATTGCATAAATTAGACTCCTATGAGCAAAAGTTGGATCATATTTTTTACCTGATTTCTCCAGAATTTAGAAACTATTTACAAATATTCTTAACTTATGGCAATATAGTTATTTCCATACATACAATAAATACCTGGTGTTTTATGTAACAGGACACAATTGAAAACACTGATTATTTTACCAAGGCTTTGACTGTAAAGGTATGCTTTCAAATATAAACAGATTTCTTTAAGGAATCCAGGTTGACTTACAGAACTAATAAAGGCTCTTTGGGAAAACTGGCCTCATACCTTGTCTACACAGTCCCTACACAGGCTTCCCGACTTAACCTTGGTAAGTAAAGAATGTCACTTTCTCACAGGTCCAGGGTCCCCAAGTTATCATTCAAGTATTTGCAGGCACAGATAAATCCATAGCTGAGCTCAAGGCTTTGAAAAGTCTAAGCTAAGGTTCCTTTTGAACAAACATTCCAGCAAAGCCCATTTAAAAACAGCCTATGTTGGGCCAGACACAGTGGCTCATAGCTGTAATCCCAGCACTTTGGGAGGCCGAGGTGGGTGGATCACCTGAGTTCAGGAGTTCAAGACCAGCCTGGCCAACATGGTGAAACCCCATCTCTACTAAAAATACAGAAAATTAGCCAGATGTGGTGGTGGGCAACTGTAATCCCAGTTACTCAGGAGGCTGAGACAGGAGAATTGCATGAACCCAGGAGGTGGACTTTGCAGTGAGCCTATGTGGCAAATGATTATTCTTGCTGTACTTTATGCAAATAATCAGGCCAAGTATAGTAAGACTAAAACTTATTTCACAAATAATTTTGTCCTACTATGATTTGTCTATAATAGAGGCTGGAGTGAGAAAAATTATTTTTAGAAAAAATAACTATAGTACATCTGTTGTTAGATACTAGTCTTATCCGTTGTTTTTGAGTTTTTATTATTTTCTGCAATTTGGACTGAATCCTGAATTCTTTCTGGGCTACAAGTCCTCAAATTAATATTTTCGAATTTTTCCTTCATTTCTCTGACTTGGACTAAATAAAATGGCTACTAACTTTTTCCTGAAGCCCTGCAAGCTTGCTTCTGGTACAGGCAACAAAAATGTGTCATATTGCTACTTCCATCCTTCTCTATAACTAAATATGCTTTGAGTCTAACATCTGGATAAATTGTACCCAACATTAACCTTTGTGTTTTTTTTTCTGTTTCCATGGAAACGCCTCTTATTAAAAATCCGTTTGCTTTCATCACATATAAAGGCCTAGCTCATCTGCAATGCCACCTCCTGAAATGGGAAACAGCTGTTTAACTGAACTGAACTATTTTCAGGACTAGGAAATGGACTCAAAGGATATTGGATGGTATATTTGAATTTGTTCTTTCCTGTTTATCCCAATTTGTCTTTTTAACAACCTCTGACCCAAATCTCTCTCTACTAGTGACCACATGTCTGATTCATTCTCGGGGCTATTCACCTGGCTCCCTCAGGGCTTCAGATTAATACTGCAAAGACTTCTTGAAGCTAGGATTTGAACTCCTTATATTAAGACTCATTATCCTATAGTCTGCTGTTCACTTAAATGCTTTGCTAAAACTGTAGATGAGAGTACTAATGTCTTTGTCATGCAAGCCTTGGAACCCCAATCAGGCATCTATAAATACATGCAGGCAGCTGAAAGGCAGTTTCCTTCCTCTTACTCTGGGGCCAAATCCTATTCCAACTATACCTTGTGAGCAGGAAGAAGTTAGCACAGTTGTTTGACTTTTCCCATCTCTGTCGCTCATATCTTAAAGATAAGGTGTGTCAAAACCCCAAAAGTGGGGACTGAAACTGTATTTGCAAATATTTTAAAAATTAGAAAATGATCTGAGTTCACCAATTCTATCTTGCCATTAATATCCAAACTGCCCTTAGACATTCCTGGACATGAGCCAAACTAACTTTGGGAAGAAGTTAGTTTATAATTTAACTAAGATAGCAAAGATAACAGCCCCTCCCCAGATAAACCCTCTCTTTGAAGGGGACCAGACCACCTTTGTAAAAATAAAAAATTAGCCATCAGATTAGAAATTATGGCTCAAGAGTTATGCAGCCAGAGGCTACCATATTCCTAACCTCTCTAATTGTTCCTATGGATAATATCACAACTGTAAAACCTAAGACTTGTGTTTGAGGTATTTTTATGACACTGAATTCTGATGAATCAGATGCCACCACTTAGACCAGTAAACTAATTTATCAGGTCTTGTGGCTCCCACCCAGGAACCAACTCAACATAAGAGGAGAGCTCTAACACCCTGTGATTTTGTCCCTGATGCAACCAATCAGCAGTCTCTATCCCTAGCTGACTGTCTATCAAACTATCTTTGAAAAATGCTAACGTCTGAATTTTCAGCAGGGCTGATTTAAGTAATAACAAAACTCTGGTCTCTGATTTAGCCTGTTCTCTGTGAATTATACTCTCTTGCATTTCTCCTGACTTGATAAATTGGCTGTATCTAGGAAGTGGGCAAGATGAATCCACCAGGTGGTTAATGACCTCATAAGGTCACTATTAATGTTAACTCATTTAATAAGTGTCAGTTAGAACAGTCACTGTCACATTGTGAGCATTCAATAAGTAATTGTTAGTTATGTGTATTCTATTTTCATTTATATTGTTTCTACTTAGATTTTCATATCATTAATTGCTTTATTTTTCTATTCTCAGCCAACTCACTTTTCTTTTCTAAACATGTTGTCACTTGGAGTTAGGTTTTTTTTTCAATCTTAAATTATGAATATGTAAATGAAAATCCTTTCTGATGTCCAGAGCTTATTATTCTATGTAATCAGAAGTGTAGGAACATTCAGATAAAAGAAAAAATTGTTAAGGTTTAAAAGGAAAAAGAGTAGACCAAAATAACTGAATAAAAGCATTCTTAAATTATAAGTGAAAAATAATGTTTAAAATTATATTTGAGTTGGTTGTGAGATGCCTTGAATCTAAAACAATGACAAAATCAAAAAAGGAGATGTTATAATGGATACTACAGATACACAAAGGATCACTGCAGACTACTATGAACAATTTTACACCCACAAATTTTAAAGCCTAGAGGAAATGGATAAATTCCTGGACACATGCAACCTACCAATATTGAATCAAGAAAAAATAGAAAATTAGAATGAACCAGTAACAAGTAACAAGATTGAATCAGTTATAAAAAAAAAAGTCTCCTAACAAAACAAAGTCCAAGACTGATGGCTTCATAACTGAATTCTACTGAACTTTCAAAAAAGAATTAATACCTATTCTTTTCAAACTATTCCAAAAATTGAAGCAGAGAGAATTCTTCCTTTTTTTATGAGGACTGTATTACCCTGATGCTGAAACCAGACAATGACATAAAAATAAAAAAACTGCAAGTCAGTATCTCTGATGTACACAGACACAAATATCTTCAAAAAAGTACTAGCAAACCAAATCCAACAACACATCAAGAATATAATGCATTACAGCCAACTGGGATTCATCACAGTAATATAAGAATGGTTCAACATACTCCAATTAATAACTGTTATACATCAGATTATTAAATAAAGGAAAAAAAATATTATCATCTCAATATATGCAGAAAACAAGGTATTTGATAAAATTCAACATCCCTTCATGATAAAAACTCAATAAATTAGGTATGGAAAGAAAGTGCCAGCCAGGTGTGGTGGCTCACACCTGTAATCCCAGCACTTTGAGAGGCTGAGGCAGGTGGATCACCTGATGTTGGGAGTTTGAGACCAACCTGACCAACATGGAGAAACCCTGTATCTACTAAAAAATACAAAATTAGCCAGGCATGGTGGTACATGCTTGTAATCCCAGCTACTTAGGAGGCTGAGGCGGAAGAATCACTTGAACCCAGGAGGTGGAGGTTGTGGTGAACAGAGATCATGCCATGGCACTCCAGCCTAGGCGACAAGCGTGAAATTCTGTTTTTTGTTTTTTTTTTTTTTTTAAAAAGCCTCAACATAATAAGGGTCATAGGTTATATATGGCACACACACAGCTAACATTATACTGAATAGGCAAAACTGAAATCTTTTCCTTTAAGAGCTGGAAAAGATAAGGATCACCATTGTCACCACTCCTATACAATATAGTACTGGAAGTCCTACCACCCAGAGCAAGGAAGGAAGGAAGGAATTCAAACTGAAAAGAAAGAAGTCAAATTGTTCCTGTTTAGATGACATAATCTTATATATAGAAAACCCTAAAGGCTCTACAAAATATCTTTGAACTGACAAATGCATTCAGTAAAGTTACAGAATATAAAATCAACATAGAAAAATTAGTAGCATTTCTACACATAACCAATGAGCTAGCTGGAAAAGAAACCCAGAGGTCAAACCAATTTACAATAGCTATAAAATAGAATACACAAATTTAACCAAGAAGGTGAAAGATCTCTATAAGGCAAACTGCAAAACACTGATGAAAAAAGTGAAGATGATACAAACAAACGGAAAGACGTCCATGCTCATTAATCTGAAGGATTAATATTGTTAAAATGACATATGACTCAAAGCAATCTACAGACTTAATGTGGTTTCTATTAAAATACTAATGACATTCTTCACATAAAGAGAAAAACAAAACACTAAAATTCATATGGAACAACAAAATACCCCCATAGTCAAAGCAATCCTAAGCCAAAAGAACAAACCTGGAGGCATTACATTACCAGACTTCAAAATAGACTACAAAGCTGTAGGAACTGAAACAGCACAGTAGTGACATAAAAACAAACATATAGACCCAATGCAACAAAATAGAAAACTCAGAAGTTAACTTACATATTAACTTACAACCGATTTTTGGCCAAAAACACTCATCAGGGAAAGAACAGTCTCTTTAATAAATGGTGTAGGGAAAACTATATCCATATGCAAAATATTAAAACGAGACCCTCACCTCTTACCCTTAACAAAAGTCAACTCAAAATGGATCAAAGACCCCAAACTATAAAACTACTAGAAGGAAACATAGGGAAAATGCTTCGGGACATTGGCCTGGGAAAATATTTTATGAATAAGACCTCAAAAGCACAGGCAACAAAAGTAACAATAAATAAATAAAATTATATCAAATTAAAAACCTCTGCAGAGCAAAGGAAACAATCAACAGAGTGAAAAGACAACCTACAAAATGAGAGAATTTGAAAACTATTCATCTAACTAAGGATTAATATCCAGAATATATAAAAATGTAAACATCTCAACAGCAAAAACAATCCAATTTTAAAACTGGCAGATAATCTAAACAGACATTTGCCAAAAGAGACATGCAAATAACTAACAAATATCTATAAATTGTATCTCTAATCTTCTGGGAAATGCAAATAAAACTAGAGTGAGGTATCATCTCACCACAGTTAGGATGGCTATTATCAAAAAGACAAAAAATAATAAATGATGGCAAGGATGCAGCAAAAAGGGAACATTTTTACACTCTTGGTGAAAATTTCAACTAGTAAAACCACTGTGGAGAACAGTATGAATGCTCCTCAAAAAAAAAAAAAAAATGACAACTAGAACTGCTGTGTGATTTAGCAGTCCCATTACTGTGCATTTATCCATAGGAAAGGAAATCAGTATATTAAAGAGACATCAGTACCTCCATGATTATTGCTACAGTATTCACCATAGCCAAGATATGAAATCAACCTAGATGTCCAACAACAGATGAATGGAAAAAGGAAATGCTATACATATATATATATGTATACACACACACACACACACACACACACACACAATAGAATGCTATTCAGCCATGAAAAGGAAAGAAATCCCATCATATGTGGCAACATGGATAGAACTGGAGGACATTATGTTAAGTAAAATAAGCCAGGAATGGATAGCTAAACACCATATTCTCTAGCTCATATGTGGAAGCTAAAATAAAAGTTGATCTTATAGAAGTAAAAAAGTAGAACAGGATACTAGATGCTGGGAAGGGAAGTGGGAAAGAGGTTATTAGGAGAGATTTAAATAATACAAAATTACAGTCAGATAGGATGAAAAAGTTGTAGTGTTTTATAGCACTCTAGGATGACTATAGTTGATGTATAGCTTCAAACAGCTGGGAGGATATGAAATGTTCTCATCCCAAAGAAATGCTAAATGTGTGAGATAATGGATATCTTAATTACCCTGATCTGACTACTATACATTATATGTACTGAAACATCACTATGCACCCCATAAATGTGTAGAATTATGTGACAATTTTAAAAATAAAATAAGGAAAAAGTAAAATGAGAACTGTGAACTTTATTATTTTAGCAATGGGAATTCAATGCAGAATTTAAAATGTATACAGTGGAAATGTAATTAAATTAACTTGGTGTTAGTTTATAGCAAATCTTCCCAAATCAATATACAGCAGCATGTTATTTTTGCCTGCAAGGGTTTCAATTGCTTTGAAATATATATTTCCCCTCAGTCCCCAGAAAGAATAAAGCCTTCCAGACCAGAGGCCTTCAAATATGAGCAGCCTTCTTTGTTTATCCCAGTGTGCTTTGCAAGTTTATTTTCTACACGGGTCATGAAGTAAAAATTACTGGGAAGCACAGATTTGCATGACGATGAAAAAAGGAAAGCCTACAGAAGGAGAAAATAGTTAATAAATTAGCATACATGTGAATAATAATGAAGGAATAAACTGGATCATAGGCTTTAGGAATAAAGAGAACAGGAAAAATTAAGGAAACTGATCAGTGGTGTAATCAATTGAATTTGGTGGCTAATTGAACAAGTGGGAAAGGGGGGAGAAAATTAAAAGCAGCTTGGATTTATTAGTAAGATAATAATGCCCACCAGCATGTCAGAGATTAGAATCAAATTTCAAGTAGAATGTTAGTGGTGACAAATCTGTATGGGTCTACAGCCACCTTAACTTTTGCCTCCTCAGAAGAAAGAATGCAACCAAGGGGCATAAGGCAGAGTGAGAGACTGAGGCAAATTTAGGGCAGGAGTAAACATTTATTAAAAAGTTTTAGAGCAGGAATGAAAGGAAAAAAAAGTACAGTTGAAAAAGAACCAAGAAGGCAACTTGAGAGATCCAAATATGGGCTGAAGGCTAGGGCTGAGCCCCGTGAAGACCTTAGCCTTCAACCCACCCATGCGGGGAGTGACCACTAGTGTCTGCCTCAGGTGGTCTCCTGTGCTCTATGCTCCCCCGAACAGCAGCCTCTGCCACAGGCTCTGGGACAGCCACAAGATGGGGAAGCTGGGAGGGGCTGCTATGGCCATTCACTTGGGCAGGACATCAGAGGACTCAGAGGCAAGATTCCCATTGTGGGTCTCAATCTTCTTCACAACCACAGCCCTAGAGGACCTGGTACTGCTGAAGGAGCTGGAGCCCATCCCAGAGCCTAAGCTGAAGCCCAGCCCATAGCTAAGGCCAGCGCTTGTCAGGCCTCTGTAGGCCAAGCTCAGCCCACCTGAGCAGACACTGGTGGTCTTCATATGGATACTCATGTTCTCCATCCCAGACTTCAGCTGGCTCTCCTCTCCCTCCAGCAACTTCCTGTAGGTGGCGATCTCAGTGTCCAGGGTCAGCTTGACATTCATTAGCTCCTGGTACTCATGCAGCTGTCACACCATGTCCTTCTTGGCTCACTGCAGGATGGCCTCCAGCTCCAACAGCTTGGTGGCCTTAACAGTCAGCTCCCCATGCTACTTAGAATCCATGATGAGAGTTTCCAGGGAAGCCCCTTGGCCTTTGAGGTCCTCAATCTCAGCCTGGAGCCCAGTGATGTTAGCACAGGATTTTTCTAAGCCAATTTCCCAACCAGAGACCTCTGGCTGGTGACATCCCTGCCCTGGGCCTTGCTCAGGTTCAGGCTCACCACAGGAGACACCCTGTCTACTCAGCCCACCAGGCCATTCCTGACTTGCATGCTGGTGTGAATCTCACGGCCACTGAGATTGTGCACTAAGCCCCTGGCAAGCAGGGATGTGTGGACAAGAATGCAGGCCAGCTGCTCCAAGCAGCAGCACAGGTGCAGGTTCCATGCAGAACTTGCGGCTGGACCAAGTGTGTCACAAACAACTCCTAACATGGACTCTGGTGTCCAGATGAGGGGAACGCAGTGATACCCAAACCAGGGTGCTTGTGACCCTGAAACCCTAGATGGGGTGTTACAGCATGCTAATAGATGCATCCCATGGCTCTGGAACTGGTTTAAAGCCATCACTGCTTCCCATCATGTGAGGTGGCTGTCCTCCACCAGCAGAGGGCAGAGAGCCACAGTGTTATAGCCTTCTTTCTACACACATTGGGTGAGTCCGTAGTTCTTGTCCCACATCCAAGATGAATGAGGTTATGCTAAAAATTGAAAGGTTGGGAGGGTGGAGAAGAGCTTTATTAAGTGACAAAACAGCTCCCAGTGGAGAGGGGATGCAGGGTGGTTCCTGACCAGAAGTCAGATGGTCTCTCTACCAGTGGAGCTGGGTCTGGAGCTTTTATGAGCTCAGAATGGGGGAGTACATGCTGATTGGTTTGTGAGTGTGCAAAAAATGCTAAAACAAAAGCATCACTCAAAGCTGGGTACAACAGTATAAAAAACCAATTAGGGGGCTAGGCATGGTGGTTCATGCCTGTAATTCTAGCACTTTGGGAGACCCAGGCAGGTAGATGATGAGGTCAGGAGATCAAGACCATCCTGGCCAACATGGTGAAACCTCATCTCTACTAAAAATACAAAAATTAGCTGGGTGTAGTGGCACATGCCTGTAGTCCCAGCTAATCAGGAGGCTGAGGCAGGAGAATCGCTTGAACCTGGGAGGCAGAGATTGTGAGCTGATATTGCACCACTACACTCTGTCTCAAAAAAAAAAATAGGAAAGGGTAACTATATGTAAAGTAGTTGAAGGATAGGGATCAAACAGAGGAAAGCATGCCAAATGGGAAGAGGTTCTCAATCTGATCTGTGGACTTACCAGGGATTTGTAGCTAGGCTTTAAAATGTCTTTGGCTTCAAAGTCGGGTTTTACTGGGGACCCACCCCTGTCTGCCTAGGATTTGTCTGCCTCCTGCCACTAACAATGTATGGCTCATCTCTGCAATGTCCATCTTTGTGTGACACAGGTCATCCCCATGCTTCCCAGCCGGCATCTGTACCTCCTTATACTTGATATGGTACATGTGCTCAGCGTCAGCCAGGCTGTGGTTGGCAATCTCCACATACTGGACCTTGACCTCAGCAATGATGCTGTCCATTTCCAGAGAATGACTGTGGTCCATGGACAGGATCACAGATGTGTCTGAGATCTGGGAATGCAGCTCACAGATCGCCTCTTTATACAGCAGCCTGAGGAAGTTGATCTCATCAGTCAGCACTTCCAGAAGAGATTCCAGTTCTACCTTGTTTATGCAAGCTTCATCTACATCCTACTTGATGAGGACAAATTCATTCTAAATCTTTGTATGTTTATTGATGTTACCCTTATATTTATTCTTCAAATCTTCCTGCAGCCCCTGCATGTTGCCAAGCTCTCTCCCCAGCTTCAGCTTCTCCTGGCTCAGAGTGTCTCACTGCCTCCAAAGGTTGTTGATGTAGATCTTGAGCGTGTTGTCCATGTTGCTCTGGGCTGTCTTCTGCTGCAGCAGGAGGCTCTACTTGGTCTTCAGCATCTTCTGCTGCTGCTCCAGCACTGTACCTTGTCAATGAAGGAGGCAAAAACTTATTGTGGAGGGCGTTGATCTGCTCTTTCTCCTGTGTGTACATGGCCTGGATGTTGGGGTGCACCTTTGGTTAAAGGGGGCTCAGTAGGCTCTGGTTCACCATGACGGCTGTGATGCCCCCCATATCACTGACCCCACCATAGTTTCCACCCAGACCCATGCAGGTGCCCTGCCCACTCTGGAAGCTGCTGCTGCTGCCCACTCAGGAGAAGCTCAAGGAGCTG
>CAUYLG010046843.1:0-28621 GCA_963573385.1 Cacajao melanocephalus | reverse complement strand
GACGTCTGGCTTGTTGGTGATGAAGTTTTTTGTGTTTCTTAGTTTTCCTTTGGTGGACACCCCTTCCCCCACAGAGCTAGGCCTTCCTGGGTTCATCTGTGCTTACTGTGAAACTCTCAGTCCTCAGTGCTTCCAATTGCTGTTCTCCTTGTGGGGATGGGACCAGCCGAGCCTGACTCAAAGGGCACCCAGTCCCGTATACTCCTCACTGAGAAGAGCCGTGCCACGCCAGGGCGCCGGCAAAACAGCCGCGCCGGCCAAAAGAGTCGCACTGGCGACCCACGTGGCTCCTCCGCTGCGTATCTCCCAGTTTGTGGGCAACAGAAATTCGTCTGAAATTGTGGCGTCCACTCGCTCGCTGTGCTTTCACTAGGAGCTACAATCCTGAGCTGTTGCTAATTGGCCATCTTGGATCTCTCTCCCTGGATTACTTTTTAAAGTAAATTGTAAACTGTAGGGCAAGCTGTTGAACCAAGAGCCTCAGTTCCTTGCTAGCTATTGGCCAGAAGCTGCCTTTCAGTTTCTTCTCATAGTGGCCTTGCCCACTGGAAGCTTCTTCCACATTGCAGAATGTTCCATTAAATTTATCAAGAAAGAGTTTGCTAGCAAGATAGAAATCACAAACTTATGTAACATGCATGACACCCAATGTGATATGCCACCACCTTGACAGTATCCTGTTGTTTCAAAGCATTCACAGTTTCTGACTACACTCACTCACAAGGAGGAGGTTAGCATGCACAGTGTGTATACCTAGAGTTGGGGATTATTGAGAGACATCCTAAGGTCCACCTTCCAGCTTAGGTCTTCTCCAATATGAAATCATTTCTGTCTTCATTTGTTTTTCATGACTTTCACCCGTTTAGAAAAAGAACAGTTAGACATTTTAAAGCTACCTCACAACATGGATTTGTCTGATGATTTCTCATGATTAGGCTGCAAATAAGGGTTCATTAAACACTTGCATTGATCTAAGTTTGAAGACAAAAACATTGAGCAAGATATTAATTTGAAATGCACACTTAGAAACTTAGAAAATAATAAAAACTAAAGAGACAGACAAGTCAAGAATTCAAAATAATAGTTAACTTCAGCAGAGAAGAAAGAGTATAAAATTTTGGGAATGCTCTCAGGGAACATCAATAACATTGCAAATAACCTTCTATGAAGCTTTGCAGTAATCATAGAAATAAACTTTTACTTGGGAATAGTTTCAGAATTACAGAACAGTTGTGAAGATCATACAGAGAGTGTATATATGTCCCACAAACAGTTTCCCTTATTATTAACCTCTTATATTAGTGGGGCATATTTGTCACAATTAACAAACAAATATTATATGTTATCACTCACTAACATCCACACTTTATCCAGATGTCACTGGATTTCATTTAATGTCTATTATCTATTCTAGTATGCCTCCCAGGACACCATTTCAAATTAGATGTCATGTCTTCTTTGGCTCCTAGGCCTGTGATAATTTCTTAGACTTCCCTTACTTTTAATGGTATTGAGACACCTAATTTGTAATTTCTCTAATGTTTTTTCCCCTGATTAGACAGGACTTAAGAGTTTTGGGGAAGAAGAACAAGAACATAGTGGGAAAGTGTCACTCTCATTACATCATCTGAAGGGACGGACTATCAATAGGCTTTATTATGCTGATGTTACCTTGATCACTTAGATGATGTAGTTCTTATTGTATTTCTCTGCTGTACAGTTTCTCATTTCACCCTTTCCATGTTGTACATTTTTTAAAAAGTCACTATTCACAGCACATACCTAAGAAGTAGAAAATCATGCTCCACATCTTTGGGCAGATTATCTACAAAATTACTTGAAATACTTACGTCAAAAGGCATTGAACAACCTTTCATATGCTCATTCAACAACAAATGGTTATTCAAATAATTTTCCCATTTTTAATTTGTATGTTTGCCTCTTTGAGTTGATTTTTTTTTTGAGACAGGGTCTTACTCTGTTGCCCAGGCTGGAGTGCAGTGGTGTGATCACAGCTCACTGCAGCCTTGGCCTCCCCAGGCTCAGGTAATCCTCCCACCTCAGCCTCCTGAGTAGCTGGGACTACAGGTGCATACCACCACATGGGCTAACTTTTCTTTTTTGTTTGTAGAGACTGGGTTTTACCAAGTGGCCTACTCTGGTCTTGAATTTCTGGGCTCAAAAGATCTGCCTGCCTGAGTCTCCTAAAGTATTCTGGAGAGTATTAATGTATTCTGGAGAATAGAACTTTATCAGCTAAATGAATTATAAAATTTCTTTCATTCTTTGGGTTTTTGTTCTACTTTTGATGGTGTAATTTTAATCACAAAATATTTAAGGTGAATATAGCTATTTTTTCTTCTCTCCCTTGTGCTTCTGGTGTCAAATCTTAAGAACATTGTTTAGCACTTACATTTAGGTATATAATCCAGATTGAATAAATCAGGCATATGGCTTGAGGGAGGAGTCCAACTAATATCCAAGTATGCACTAATGACAGCCACATTGGTTGAAAAAGATATTTTTTTTCATATTGAAATGACCTGGGAACCTTATAAAATCAGTTTACCGTATTTCATAGTCCATTATGATGTATATTCTGCATGCCATCCTCTCCACAATGTCTTGGTTACTGTCAGATTTTAGTAAGCCTTGAAATCTAGAAGTGAGGAGCTGAGTATACCAACTTTGTTCTTCATTTTGAAGATTGCTTTGTCTTTTATGTATCTTGCATTTCCATATTAATTTTAGCATTAGCTTGCCACTTACAGCAATGGAACAGCCAACTTGGCTTTTGATAGGGACACAACTGACCTAGACCACATAGCTCATTTCTGAGACTTGGATAGCAGCTATTTAGGTTCTGTTATTTTGAGTATTTGCTATTCAAGATATCTTCCCACTTCTCCAACCTCATAGTTGACTCCTTGAGAAGAGATATAGTTATTTAAGTTACTGATCTCATTTTAATTCCTCATCTTAAAATGCCTCATGGACAGTTATTCTGTTCATTATAACAAAAGTTCCTATAAGAGCACAGTGACTTGTTAAATCCCCTTATGCTCTTTATTTCAATGCATATTTTATAGTCCATTATGGTGTATACTCTGTCCGCCATCCCTCTCCAAGCTCTTCAGGAAAATAAAAAGGCAGAGCCGCAGGCCATGAAGGAGACACAGGAGATGCAGACAAGGAGGGACCCATCTCACACTGACAAGTAATGTAACCAAGCAGCTTCACCGCTGAGCCTCAAACTGGTTTTAAACTTTTTTTTTCTTCTTTTCCTCTTCCTCTTTCCCCTCCCAGTCATTAAGCTATAACTTTGAGGCAAACTACATGTATATTATCTTTCATCTTGAAAACAGCCTCGGAATGTGCCATGAACGCCACTCCCCTGCCCTTCCCCAACTATACTCCCATGCCTGTGCACATTTATTTACCTAAATCCTTGTTAAGCACACACTATACTCTCTTATCTGGTCATATATTGCCTTAGAAGCTTCAGGGGTCACATCCTGATAAGGACCAGGCACCTTCAGAATTCTCTCTCCAACAAAAGATTACTGCAAATACAGAACCCACACTCAGCTGAACAGTGACTACAAAATTGACTACAACTAATTTATAAGCTGGCAGGATCCATGATGGCAGCAGTCCCTTCACCAAATGGCACAATAATTCAAGAGGACCATCAGAACAAGTCACTCCCCCGGCACCTCCTAAACCCTCTTCTGTATTCTAAACCCTTTTTTAAAATCCCTGCATCCTCTCCACAATTTGAAGAGTGGAATGGCTGTCTGCTCTTTCCCTTGCCGGCACCAATAATAAAGGAATATCACTCTTTCTTTTCATAGCTCTTTATTATTTTGACTTATTTCCGTAAGTGGTGAGCAGTTGGACCCTTTTGCCAATTACAATAAGAGTCAATGAGCTGTAAGTGCTCAGAATTAAGATAGGACTGATGATAGATACAAAACTGTAGAGAGGGAGCCAAGGAAAACATATTATAGAAATCACGATGAAGCTACTTCTGAAGTGAGCAGTCATACAGGGATGTGCATAATCACCATCCAAGCAATTAGAAGAATAAATGGGAAAGACGAAAAATATATATTTAAAAATATTATGGGTTGAATAATTGAATTTGGAATGAAGCTTACAGGAAACATGGCTCCTATTTTTAAGCTTAGCCCAGAAATCCTGAAGATACTACTTTTTCTAAAAGTCTTTAGAAAGTTCCCACTTCACTACAAACTTTCAAGTAACTCTTCCCAATTTCTCTCTTCTACCTCAATGGATTTCTTGAATCATAGTTTATAAAATTACCTCTCCAAGCTTTGAATAAGAATTACAGTAGTATACTAATAACTCTATTATATATAATAACTATGTAAAAAAATAATGGAGTTATACAAATTATATGAAAACATATTGAAGCATATTTCCTCAATAATAGCCCATAATACAGCAGATGTGTGATAGTGATTTACCACTGAGAAATGGGCAGTCACAGAAAAAAAATAGAGTATTCTGTTTATTTTAAAGCATACATTTTCTCACTTTTTCAAAGATAGATGTGTCTTAATATTGTAAAAGCACTATCAACCAGAAGGCAGCCATAATGTGGTTGAAACTGTGCACACATTCAAGAACTTGGCCTTAAATCCTTCCATTAACACCTCTGGCAGTACCATCATCACAACTTGCTGAGGGGCTGTTACTAGGTAAGAAATATAATCTCACAGAGAGTAGCATAGGACTCTCCCAAGAAATGCAGCACAACCAAAGCTTCCAATTAGCACAAAAGATGCTAACTTTGGAAAAATCAAGGAAAAGAGGAGTTAAAAAGTGTTACAGAAGGGTTTCATCTGATGAGAGCTATTTCAGGGGCACTTTTATTAATGTATTTTGCTTTCATTTTCCATTTCATATGATCATAGAAGTGATATAAAACAAATATCAGCATACTGAATTCTATGCCTTTGGCTACATTCCCAGAAGTAGGATTGTGGGATCATATGGTAGTTATATTTTAGTTTTTTGAGGAATTTCAATACCATTTTCCATAATGTCTGTATTAATTTGCATTTCCACCAACAGCGTACAATGGTTACCTTTTCCACATTTACATAAGTTGAAAGAAACTTTTTCAGGAATAAGAAAAATATTCTAAATGATAAGAAATATCTATGTGATCTCAATTTTTTCTTTCATTGTGACATATAAAGTAATGCTGCATTTGACAATTGATGCAAATGATACATATTGCAATTACATTTTCAAAAATTGGTCAGTTTTAGTGAATACTGACTTAGTGATTAATGCAGACCTCCTATTATTCTACATACTGTATGTATTATTAGTTCATTCATTCCTCACAATGTCTCAAGAAGCAGGCATTATTAACACTCCCATGGTCAAGTTCTGAACTTGTGCTAAAAGCCTCCATGAAAGGAACAGAAGAATCATGATATTGACTCAGTCTGGTCTACTGTCCTTGCTCACATCAATTGTGTTATAATATCTTTCTTCTTAAATGGCAAATACTTCCTACAACTGTTTTAAGAACTTACCCTACCCCATGGTCATGACATTATTTTCCTAAGTTAGATTCTAAATCTTGTGTTAAATTTTTGTTGTGTTTATGTCAATAATCAAACTGAAATTGATTTTCTATGAAATATGAGAACAAAGATCATATTTTATTTCTCTTCATCTCATTTTATTTAACATCAATAGATATTAAATTTTCCAGAAGGTTTATTGAAAAAGTGTACTTTTCCTGTTGATCTTTCTCATAAATTATTTGTTCATATATGCTTTAGTCTGTTTCTGTGCTCGCTTCTCTTCTTCCATTGGATTATCTTTGTCTGTACAAATAACAACCACACTTAATTACTAATAGACTTAAGATAACACAATAATTTTTCTCCAGTGTCCATTATCTTAATATTCTATAATGAAGAAAGAGAAGAGTAAAACCCTGCATGCCTTGCACCTACCAATATTGCCAGCTGTATCTTGAATAAAGAAGAGGGTATAGAACTTTAGAGCACTGTTTTTAATGCTTATGTCTCTAATATATTTGTGAATCTACACCACTCCTGCTTTATTTTATTAGTACATTTTGAGTGAATTTTACTAGATGCTATGCCTCCTCTTTGTTTTTTCCTACTTTCTGAAGCTTCAGGGACTTTCTATTGCCCCAGAAAAAAAGCCATCCTTGGCAAGGGAATGCGGTGGCACCTGAAAATGGAGATGACAGCAGTTTCAGAGCCCCAGGGGGTGTTACAGCTCTTGCTTGGGGAGTCTTGAGTTCTGAGACCCCAGGAATGTTACAGCTCTTCACTTCTATAGCTCATAGCTCAGTGAGTGGGAGCATGTTACAGCTCTCTTTCTCCCATAGTTCAGCCAGCAGGAATATGTTATGAGCCCTTTTATTCCTGTTATTTGCAGCTTTGTGACCAGAAGGGAGTGGAATTCAGTGGCTTTTTCTCTCAGTGAGCAGGAGGAGGTATTGCAGCTCTTTTCAATCTCGCCATTCAGAGGGTTCCAGGTTCTTGTCCCACAACCAGGAGGAATGAGTTATGTGGACACTGGAGAGAGAAAGCAAAGCAGAGAATAATTTTATTGAACAACAGAAAAGCTCTCAACAACAAGAGAGGACCCAAAATGGGTAGCCATCTGTAAGTCTGAGTCCAGGGGGTTTTATAGGTTTGGAATGAGGAGGTGCAGGGTATAGGTAGTCTTGAGAAAGGTAACATTTGATTGGTTAAAAAACATTATTCCAAAAGAACTAATCAGGAAGAATGGGTAAGTAGGAATAGAAGTTCTAACTCTGGTCCATAGACTCTCTCCAGAACTGGGTAGTTTGGTTTTCAGGCTTCAGACTGTCCTTGGCTTGAAGGTCAAGTTTCACTAGAGAACGCATCCCTGTCTGCCTAGGAATTTGGCTGCCTCCTGTGGCTATCACTATTCTTTGGGTTTTCTTGATGGTGTTTGAATAACAAAAGTTTTAAATTCTTTTGAAGTTCAATTTATTCTTTCTGCTTCTGTCACTTGTATTTTGTGTAATAACTTAAGACTCTATTATTTGATCTGAGGCCACAAAAGCTGATAATTACATTGTCAATCATGAGTTTCATAATATTAGTGATGGCAGCAGTGGATCATTCAGAGCAGCTGCTGTCATCACACTGGCTGCTGCAGGGATGGCACAGGAGAGGGCAGAGCTGGGCCTTGGGTTGTGCTGCTCTCCACAGAGCTGGTGGGAGCCACGGACAAGTAGGAGTCCCGAGAGGAACCCTGGGGGCCACCACGATTGGGATGGGCCAAGTTGCCCACCGGTGGGGGAGTAGCATGGTCAGGAATGAAAAGGCATGCAAAGAGGGTCCCAGTGAGAACCTGGGCCCCCTGCCCCAGGCTGTGAGGAGGCAAAGCCAGGGCTGCCTGCATGCTCTACAGAACAGGGGTAACCCTGCCCTCCCAAGCACAGGACTGGGCATCTCTGCAGTCTGCACCCTCAGGGGCCCTTACAGGCCCCCTCTACCCCCACAGGCTCAGGGGTGTCTGCTTTTGCTGTCTGGCCCCTCCCCACTCTTGTTGCCCACTCCAATCTTGGAGAGGGGTTGGGGCTGAGCCGAGACACTGTCACAGCCCAGCTGGTGTGCACACACTTGGAGCAGTGCTGACACATTAGCCCCTACCAACTCAGCCCCCTTCAGAGTTTGGGTACCAAAGAGCATAGGGGACACTGAGAGTGACTGACTCAGCACTTGCCCACAGGTACCTGTTGGTGCAAATAGCCTGGGCACCATGGACAGTTGCATGTGGCAGACAGGCTCCTGGGTGGAAGGGGCAGGTCCCCATTGAGGCCCCACTTTCAGGCCACTGAGGGCCTAGAGGCTGGGGGCCAGGCTGCCAGACCAGAGTTAGAATTTGTATTGCCTTTTCTGGGCCCAACTATGGCCACCCATTGACCAATCAGCATGTGCTTCTCCCCTCTGAGGCCCATAGAGGCCCCTGGCTCAGCCAGAGCAGAGGAGAGGATGGGAGGACCAGCTGCAGAGAGCTACCCTTGCTGCTGAGAACTGAACATTTATTGGAACAACCCACTTGTAGAGAGGAGCTACCCTTTCTGTTAGAAGCTACATACACATCAGGATACTCTGGCTACAGAGAGTAGCTGCCCACTGTGGGTCTACTCTTAGCCATCCTATTGCTCAATAAAGCTCATCATCTTGCTCACCCTCACGCTGCATACTTCATTCTTCCCGATTGCAGGACAAGAACTCAGGACCTGCCAAATGGCAAAGCTAAAAGAGCTGTAACACAAACAGGGCTGAAACATGCCCCTTACCCACCACATTGCTGGTAAAGAGACAGAAAGAAAAGCTGCAACCCTTCAGGGAGCTCAGACCTGGGAGCTCCGGGAGCCAGAGCTGTGACTCCCTCTTTGGGGCCCTGCAGCTCCTGACATCTCCAAGTTTCAAGGTGCCACCACATTCCCCAGTGTCAGCAGGAAGCTGCATGTGGTGCACCTGGTCCAGCCACAGCCTCACAGAGAGCCAGCACTCGTGCCAGCCACAGGTTTTTGGCTATCAGCCACAGGTTCCTGGCCAGAAAAGCAACACCCCGAAGTTCCCATAACATTGGCTCTTATATTTAGGTCAAAAGATTTTATGAAAAGCATAAAGCAGCTACATCTGCAGTAACTGATCAAAAACAATTTGTATGACTGCCGTACATGGGATCAGAAAGGAAGAATGGGGGAAAATGGATATTCAGTTTTTCTGGATAAATGATTTAGATTTTGAATGTCATTTATACATAAATTGAATTTTTGTTATTTCTAGTTTACTCTTCAGATACTGCTTTAGACAATCTCTATAAAGTCTAGCCCTGAAATATGAATTAAAGAATTATAAAAATTTACAACATGTAAAATAGAAATTACAGTATTACTCTAATAATCTAATATACATAATAACTAGGTAGAAGGTAAATAAAGTTTACCAATTCATATGAAACCATGTTTCAGGTTTTCTCACTAACAAACCAGAATACAGCCAATGAGACATCACAATATAACACTGAGAAATGGACAGTCACAGAGAAAAATAACGTATTCCACTAAAGCTAGAGGACATATTTTCACAACTTTCAAATAAAGTTCCATCTAAAAATTGATAGTGTCAAAGCACTGTTGCCCAGAATATAGTCATATGTGATTCTCATATGCACACACATGAACTGGGTCTAAAAAACCTTTCATTGACACCTTCTACTCATATCATCAACATGGAAACTGGCAGGGAGCTATCGGTAGGTTAGAAGGATAATTCCACAGAGCGTAGCAAAGGAATCTCACAAGAAACACAGAGTCACCAGTGCTCCTGATTAGCAGAGATGATGATAATGAAGGAAAAATCATGGACAAGGTGAGTTGAAAAGGGAGTCAGAAGAGTTTGATCTGAGTGGGAAAAAGTTATCAATACCTTTATTAACATATTTTGCTTATAATTTCATCTTATTAAATAAATGGAGTGAAAAAAGACAAGCATTCACACACATACGTTAAGAATTATTTTCAATAACTATGTGCTACATATTTGAAGTCATAAGAAGCATTTTTGTCATATTTTTTCAAGGTTTTATTCCTTCATTGTGACACAAAATCATGATGCATTTTACAATTATGGAAATGATCCATATTCCATTACTTAGAAAACAATGTCAGTATTAGCAAATACTTCATGGTTGGTAGAGACTTGATACAAGGTGTTATGTATCATTTGATCATTCACTTCTCACAAAGCCTCATGTGGTAGGCACTACTATTACTCTGAAGTTCAGTTTCTGAATCTGAGCTAAGTCCTACAAGAAAGGAAAATGAGGACCTTGAGTTTGACTTGGTCTGTATCCAGTCCTTGTTCCCATCAACTATGTTAGAATATCTTTTTTCTTGCATGGTAAATACTTTCTATGACTAATTTCAGGAAACTTACCCTATCCCATGGTCATAAAGTTATTTTCCTAAAGCAAGTATAAATACTATATTAAACTGTTTTTATATTTGAGTTTATAATCTACCTGCAACTGATTTTGTGTATAATATAAAATTAAAGATGGGTTTTATGTTCCCCAACGAATATTCAATTTTCTGGATCATTGATTGTAAAAGCCATCTTTACTCCATTAATCTTTCTTATAAATTATTTTCTTTTGTATGATTTCGTCTGTTTTTGAGCACTGCTTTCCTTATTTCATTGGTTTATCTCTGTGCAAATATTACATTTTCTTAATTACTCAGAGAATGCTTTTAACATAAAAATCCATATTCTATTACCTTACTCTCTGGTATATTCTATAAGGAAGAAAGGGAAGAGTGAAAACCTGCATGCCTTGCACAAATACCTATATTCCCAGCTGTACTCTGAATAAAGAGGAGGGTTTAGAACATTGGAATATTACTGATGATACTTATGTCTCCAATGTCCTTGTGAATCTTAGGTAATTCCCCCAATATTGCTCTCCATATTAGTTGCTTACTACGTTTTGGTGAATTTTATTAGAGGTCAGTGTGCTTTATTACAAGTCCCTACTTTTTGTAGCCTGGGGATTTTCTACTCCCCCAACAGCCAGATGAGGCAGAAACCCCTACAGACATCCCTGGGTGCCTCCTGCACAAGCGCAGTTGTCCTGCTGCAGACCACGCCCACCAAGGGCGGAGCCACAGCCCCTGCGGCTGAGCTCAGAGCCTCCTGTGGGGTCTGCAGAGGCCAGGCCAGCTGTCCCCTGGGAGCGTTTGAAGAATGCAGTTCGTTCGTATAAGAAAGACTTTTCGCTAGAGTCATTCATCTTGCTGATCAAGGACGTTTAACAGCTTCAAGCTTTCCTGGTAATATTCTTGCCTTTTTTTGGCTAATATACTTAACACTTTTATGCCTTTGTTATCTCACATAAACATCATCTAAAACCAAATTTATATTTCTGTATTGTGTATTAATGCTTTTCATTCCTATATATATAAAAGCATTCATAATCGCTTTTCAAAATGTTTTCAGTTGTTATCTTTTCAAGGATCATTGTTTACTAATTGAATGGAAAATCACTTCTATTAAGAAAGACAGATGTTATGCAATTTTTGTTTTAGTATTTTCTAGAAATTGCTATGAAATACCTCTAGTTGAAAAGGAGAGGGACACAGACGTTTGTGAGAACCACAACACAAAATTTACTGAGAATCGCATGCTTAAAATTATCTCTCATTGTTTGCACTATATGGCTTAGTTTGTTCTAATTGTGAAAGGTACGCAGGCATTAATTTGTGTGGCGCCAACACTAAAAATTCCATTCTGAATGCAGAGAAGCACTTTGCTACTGTGCAAGTAAGAATGTCCTCATATCCTTTGTTTTTTACCCTTACCAAAAAGCTGTAGACATTGACTGGAATTTTGTTTTTTTCCAACTTGTTTCTGTGAATATCTGCATGATGTGTCTTTGTACAGATAATCAATATATAGACATGTATTTGTTTTTACTCTTTGATGAGTAATTACTAAATTGTTTTTAGTTTGCATTGAAATAAAAATGCCATTCAGGAAATGTCATGCATCACCAGGCAGCATATATTATTATAATATGGCCTTGGAGAAAGAGAACCAAAATCTTTATTTTCTGTTATCAATGAATTAGCAAAATATTATTAAAAGTTATTGTTTAATATTTAATATTATTTAAATAATATTAAATTAATTATATAGTTATTATTAAATTTAATATTAAGATTAATATTAATTAATATTTAATAATATTTAATATCATTTTCTGTTTCTGTTATCAATGGACTAGCAAAATATTATTTAAAGTTATCATAGGTGTGAGTTTCTTAGATTTTATGTTTCGTTGACTCAGTTAATAATATACCCACCTCAGTTATCTAGCTGCTGTGTCAATGTCTACTCTTTTATACTCTTCTGACTTAGTTTGTATGTGAATAGATGGTTCAGTGTCCTAACTAGTGAAGATGAGATTCCTAAAGCACATTTGAACAGGAATTTAGGACTCAAGAAACAATTCAGTGTTCCCAAAGTACAGCAGGATTAATTAGAGCCTGCAATATGCATTATGCAAATGCCAACATGATTATATTGAGAGGAAAACATTCTCTAATGAAGCACACATTCTGACATGGCTGCTGTACAAGCAAAGAAATCCTCAGTCTAATGATCTTAAAAAATATTTTTTGCAGGATTTCTGAAAAATTTATGATCTGTGAGAATCCAAGAGACCAAGAGCATTGATAATTTATGGATATTTTTATTCCAAATAATAGATGCATATTTGTTTGCCAGGTGATGCTGTCATCAGGGGCTATGGTCTTCAGTACTCTATACAGAGAATTTCAAGGGAAAACCTTACTTTAAAAAGAAATAGAACAGTTCCCCAATCTCCCTCATCTTCATTATTTTATTGTATTATGATTTGGTACCATTAATCTTAATTTTCCTAAATATCGAGAGCCATCCAGTTCTCTATGCAAACTATATAGCTGTGGTATTTATGTGGTAAAAGACAGGGGAGCAAGGTCATTCCCAAATTTAAAAGAAACAAATACCCAGCTATAAAAAAACTAGAAACATACTGTCTGTGAATGCGCTTTGTGATGTGCAGTTTTATATCACAGAATGGAACCTGTGTTTTATTTCACCAGGTTCTAAACACTCTTTCTGAATAATCTGTGAAGTGACATTACTGAGTCCATTGAAGCATATTTTTTTCAAAAAGTATATCCAGCTCTAAAATCTAGAAAAAAACGCTATGAAAATTATTTATGATGTTCTGTTTTATAGGATAGAATAGAACCTGTATTTTGATTCACCCATTTTCACTCTTTTTATAGAATTTATGAAGATTTTCAGGGACACAAATAAAGGACCTAAAAATTATTGGTTCTCCTTCTTTTGAAGAGAAATGTGTTATGCTCTTTTAAATAAAAACCTCCATTTAAATTACAGATGCTCCTCAATTTATGATGGGTTTACTTCCTAATAAACCCATCATAAGTTGAAAATAATTTTATTGGAAAATACATGTAAAACATGTAACTTACTAAACATAGCAACTTAATCTAACCTACCTTTAGTATAGGCAGAACATGTACATTAGCCTACAGTTGGGCAAAGTTATCTAACACAAAGCCTATTTTATAATAAAATGTGGAATAGCTTATGCAATTTATTGAGTACTGTACTGAAAGTGAAAAACACAATGGTTTCATGGGTACTTGAAATACACTTTCTGCTGAATTCATGTCACTTTCCCACTATCATAAAGTTGAAAAATCTTAAGTGAAACATCCCAAGTCACAGACTGTCAAAATGTAATCCGTAAGTCACATATAACAACACATTGTAGAAAATGCAGATTTTGGTTTAGGTGTGGTGGTTTATCCTACTCATAAGCAGTTCCTTCATCTCTAACGGGTCACCTCTCATCATGGGCTAATGTTGCAAGATGGACTGTGTTATGTAAAGTCCTCTGTCTTTTTACAGTTAGGGATAAGATGAAAGGGTTGAAAGCCAAGTTTATTAAAATGACTTCTTCATGTGGCTTTGCCTTTTTCTCCTGGACTGCTACCATAGTTCTATGACCCATGTATATATAAAAATTGCTAGAACAAGTCAACCCTCTCTGCATGGGTGCTGGCATGATTCCTCTCTCCCATTCCTAACACTGGGCTTGGATAATGGCTGGATGAAATGAAGCAAACCTCTTCTTCAAGACCCTCAGTTTCATCTTTTCAACACAAAAAGTCTCAGAAGTCCTTGCCACACCACAGAAGGAAACTTGCAGCTATAATTTGACACAATCTTAGGGCTCCTGTAATTGTTTTAAGTCTTTCAGGGATCACGTCCTTCCTTGATTGATGTACAGTGTCTTGCAAATTATTGCTCCTTATGATTTCCATTGCTCCATATAATCTGTCCATTTTTTTACATTTCTTAAGGCACGACCAAACCGTATTTGTTTTTCCACAGAGTTTTGATTCGTACCTTCCTCAATTACACCGTGATTACTGCATTCCTGGCTGTTTGCTTCTAGCTGGCAATACAAAGGAACAACGTGTGCTTAACTCACAGAGAAAGATTGATAATTGAACTCCATTTGTAACACTAAAGAGAAGGTCAGAACTGGTCTATACGCAGTATCAGTAGGAATCTCCATGGAAGTCAGCCACTGCACATCAATAAATCAACTATTTAATATGAAACTACAAGAAAGGATATCTCAGTCAATTAAATAACTATAATCAAGCATTATAATGGGGATATGGTCCAAGAAATGTGTCATGTGTCGATCTGGTCATTTTATTGTCAACGAATAGAGTCAAATTCTGTAAAATATATGCAGAGATTTATTCTGGGCCAAATATGATCCATGACACAACCCTCAGGAGGTCCTGAGAACATGTACCCAAGGTGGTTAAGGTGTAACTTGGTTTTATACATTTTAGGGAGGCATTAGATCTCAATCAAATACATTTAGGAAATACATAGCTGCTACACAAGCAATGAAATCCTCAGTCTAATGATCTAAAAAATATTTTGGGCAGGATTTTTTTCGGAAATCCTGTCTAAAATATTTTTCATCCAGAAAGGCAAGTATTCAAAGAGGGGTGGGGAGGGGAGGGGGGCGGTGAAGGTAAATTTAAACACTTTCTGACTGACAATTGGTTGAATTGGTTGAGTTTATCTAAAGACCTGGGATTAAAGAAAGGAATGTCTGAGTTAAGAGATTGTGGAGAGCAAAGTTTTATCATGCATATGAAGCCTCCAGGTAGCAGGCTTCAGAGAGAATAGGTTTTGTTTGTTTGTTTTGAGACAGAGTCTTGCTCTGTCCCCAGGCTGGGGTGCAGCAGTGGGATCTCACCTCACTGCAACCTCCACCTCCATGGTTCAAGTGACTCTCCTGCCTTGGCCTCCCCAGTAGCTGAGATTACTGGTGCACACCACCATGCCTACCTAATTTTTGTATTTTAAGTAGAGATGGGGTTTCACCATGTAGGCCAGGCTGATCTTGAACTCCTGACCTCAGGCGATTCGCCCAACTGGGCCTCCCAAAGTGCTGGGATTACAGGCATGAACCACTGCACCTGCCTAGGTTTTAAAATGTTTCTTAACAGACTTAAAGTTGGCATTAACGTTAATATTGGAGAGGTATAACAAGGCATGTCCAACCCCTACTTCCTATAATGGCCTGAACCAGTCTTTCAGGTTAAATTTTAAAAGAGCTCTGATTGAGGAGAAAGTCCATCTAGATGATTGGGTATTCTTAGAATTTAATTTTTTGTTTGCATTGTGAACATCATAGAGTGCACTTACAGAGACCTAGCTGGTATATTCTCCTACACACCCAGGCTGTATTCTTATTGCTCCTAGGCTATAAACATTTGCTGTGCGTTACTGTACGGAATATTCTAGCCAATTGTAATACAATGGTAAGTGTGTGTGTCTGTAAACATATCTAAACATGGAAAAGGTAAGGATACAGTATTAGAGATAAAAAGAAACGGTACACCTGTATAGGGCATTTATCATAAATGCAGCTTGCAGGACTGGAAGTTGCTCTGGGTGAGTCACTGAGTGTGGGATTAGTTAAGGTGAAGGCCTAGGACATTACTGTGTGCTTCTGTAGACTTTGTAAACATGGTTTTTGTCTCCTCAGTCATTTTCCAGGTGTAGATATTATCTATGGATAAGAAAATTCAGTGGCCAAGCCAGGCACGGTGGCTCATGCCTATTATCCCAGCACTTTGGGAGGCTGAGGCAGGCGGATCATTTGAGGTTAGGAGTTCAAGAGTAGCTTTGCCAACATGATGAAACACCGAGTCTGCTAAACATACAAAAATTAACCAGGCGTGGTGGTGGTGCACACCTGTAATTCCGGCCACTTGGGTGGCTGAAGCAGGAGAATTACTTGAACCCAGGAGGCAGAGGTTGCAATGAACTGAGATCATACCACTGCATTCCAGCCTGGGCGATGGAGTGAGACTCTGTCAAGGAAAAAGAAAGAAAAGGAAAATAAAAAGGGAGAAAAGGAGGAAGGGAGGGAGGGAGGGAAGGAAAGAAGGAATGCGGTATACAACTCAAGACCACCTGGTATCAATATATTATGGGTGAAAACATTCTAACAGGAAGCTGTAGAATAGGGGGATCTGTGCCTGCATAGACAAGGGACCCAGTGAGGGGTCCAAAGACAGTGAAAACTGGGAACATGCAGAGGTAGAGAAGGGTGGCAGCGGGTGGGCCTTTTGGGGACTTTTCCCCAAGGACAAACACATGTTCACCAATCTGTGTCTGCATGACTTCTTCTGTGTTCTTAGATATTCTCCTACAAGCCTCATGGTTTTCTCATGTTTCTCAGAGCATAGTATGTATTTTTGTCTTTATTCTTGTACCCTATGCCTTGTATACCTAGCTATATTTACCTACATTTCTTATTGGTGAATTATTCATAGTTTTAAAATGTGCCAACTTTGTAACCAAATGAAATTACCCTAGTTTATATACCTTTGGTGAATCATTCCTGAAGATTCATGTCCAGAGTCCTCCCTGCATGCCCATAAGTAAGGGTTAAGTTTGAGGTGTTGTGTTTTCCTAGTTAATATTGGATACTTCTATATCCTGGAAACTTTTAGGCTATCCAATACCCAATTAAAAAATGCAGTTGCTTTATCTTTTACTTTTCTTTTTCCTGTGGTCTTTAAAATATATCTTTTCTTCTATTTGCTTTGGATTTAACTTTCTCCACTTTTTTCTTTTAAGGTTTCTAAGGTAGAAATTTATGTGATTGATTTTTAGATTCCTCTTTTCTCACATTACACTAAGGTTATCCATTTCTCTCTAACCTTTCATATTGCATTCCATGTTGCATTTGATAGGTTGTATTTTCCTTTAAATTTAGCTCAAAATGTTTTTAAAATTTTTCCTGAAATTTCTTACTTGCCCCATGTGTTATTTAGAAGTACGTTATTTTACTATGTAGTTTGCAATTTACTGTTTAGTTTTCTCTTATTGATTTGTACCTTAATTCTGTTGTGGTTTGAGTGTATGTGTTGAAGGATTCCCATTCTTTTACATTTGTTTAGGTGTGTTTTATGGAGGAGAATGTAGTCTACCTTAATGAGCGATTTATGTGGGCTTGAGAAGACTCTGCATTCTTCCCATTGTTGGATAAAGTAGTCTGTAGATGTCAATTATTTCAAGTTAATTGATTGTGCTGCTGTGTTCAACTGAATTCTGCTTTTTTTCTGCCTGGTGAATCTGTCTATTTCTGAAAGAGGAGTTTTGAAGTCTACAACTATAAGGTGAATTCATCTACTCCTTTTGGTTTTAAGTTTCTGCCTCACATGGTTTGATGCCTTGTTGTTAGATGCACACATGTTCAGAAGTGTTATATCTTCTTGGACAATTGACACCTTATTATTATGTACTGCATTCTTTATCCCTGACAGTGGGGAATATTTGTCACAGTTAAGAATTCAATAATAGACATTATCATTCACTACCGTCCATATTTTATTAGATTTTCTCTTTTACTTAACAAATATTTGTGTTCCAGGATCCCATCTAGGATACCACATCATATGTAGATATCATGTCTCATTAGGCTCATTTTCCTTATGTTGATGATAATTACATCCCTGATTTGGAATTTCTCTGATGTTTTTCTCATGATTATGCTGGATTATGGTTTGAGGGAGGAGGAAGTTGTCGTTTTTATCACATTGTATCAAAGGTAGATATCAACACACCTCTTCTGTGTTGATAATAGTTTGAGCACCTAGAGAAGAGAGGTTTGTCAGATTTCTCCACTGTAAAATTACTCTCTTTTCACATTTCACTAGTTTACTTTCTGAAAACATGTCACTATACTTTCTTGAGGAGTGGTTTGTATTAGGTTGGTTGGTGCAAAAGTAAATGTGGTTTCAGACCATGAATTTTAAATCATTATAACTAGGCTCAAACACAGCTTTATTAATCAAAATAGAAACCATTACAATCAACATTATTTTGGGGACAAGGTCTTGCTTTGTCGCCCAAGCTGGAGTACAGTGGCACAATCTTGGCTCACTACAACCTCCGCCTCCTGGGTTCAAGCAATTCTCACGCCTCAGTCTCCCGCGTAGCTGGGATCACACGCATGTGCCACCATGCCCAGCTAATTGTTGTATTTTTAGTAGAGGCAGGGTTTTGCCATGTTAGCCTGACTAGTCTTGAACTCTTGTCCTCAGGTGATCCACCCGCCTCAGCCTCCCAAAGTGCTGGGATTACAGGCATGAGCCACCATGCCCTGCCAACACATTTTTGTTGAATGAGAAATAAGTTTTTTTATTCCTGTAGCATAAAAAGTCATGCTTCAGGATTTGATGAACTATTGAAAAGCACTCTCTGTATCCCGCTGGTTGTGGAAGAAAAATTTGTTGAGATGCTTGAAGAAGTGGTAGTTGGTTGGCGAGAGGTCAGGTAAATATAGCATATGAGGCAAAACTTCATCGTAGCCCAATTCATTCAACTTTTGAAGTGTTATTTATGCGATACGTAGTCAGGCAGGCATTGTCAAAGAGAAGAATTGGGCCCTTTCTGTTGACCAATGCTAGTTTCAGGCATTGCAATTTTCAGTGCATCTCATCAATTTGCTGAGCATACTTTTCAGATGTAATACTTTTCAGATGTAATAGGCCAGGATTCAGAAAGCCATGGTGGATCAGACCACCAAACAGTGACTATGACTTTCTTTGGTGCAAGTTTAGCTTTGGGAAGTACTTTGGAGCTCCTTCATTTAACTGAGCTGGTAGTCGTCGGTTGTTGTATAAAATCCACTTGTGCCCTACGTCACAATCCAATCAAGAAATGATTCGTTGTTGCTTAAAATAAAGAAGATGGCACTTCAAAATGATGAATTTTTTTTTAATTTTCACTCAGTTCATAAGACACCCACTTATTGAGCTTTTTCACCTTTCCAATTTGCTTCAGATGCTGAATGACCATAGAATGGTCTACATTGAGTCCTTCAGCAACTTCGTGTAGTTAGTTGTAAGAGGATCAGCTTCAGTGATTGCTCTCAATTGGTCCTTCTCAACTTCCGGTGGCTGGAGACTATACTCCTAATCTTCAGGTCTCTCATCTGCTTTGCAAATCTTCTTGAACTAACACTGCACTGTACGTTTGTTAGCAGTTCTGGGCCAAATGCATTGTTGATGTTGCAAGTTGTCTCCGCTGTTTTACAACCCATTTTAAACTCAAATAAGTGTTCAAAACATCATTTCTGTAGTCTAAAATAAACATAAAATAAACAGCAAGTAAGAAGTCATGAGCAAAAACAGCATTAAAATGATGTATAACATAACTACATTAATTTAAGAATGTATTCCAGCATCAAATGGCAAATTCCAACAATGCAAAAACCTCAGTTGCTTTTGCATTCACCTAATAAGCCTCATTGTAGAGATCTTCCACTACCTTGGTTAGCTGTACTGCTAGGAATTTTATTCTTTTTGTGGCTATTGTGAATGGTATTGCATTCTTGATTTGGCTCTCAGCTTGAATGATGTTGGTGTATAAAAATGCTACTGATTTTGTACATTGATTTTGTGTCCTGAAACTTTGCTGAAGTTGTTTATCAGATCAAAGAGATTTTGGGCAGAGACTACCGGGTTTGCTAGTATAGAATCTTATTGTTTGCAAGCAAGGATACTTTGATTTCCTCTCTTCCTATTTTGATGCCTTTTATTTCTTTCTTTTGCCTGATTGCTCTGGCTGGGACTTTAAGTACTTTGTTGAATACAAGTGGTAAGAGAGGGCAAATATCATATGTTCTCACTTGTAATCAGCATCTAAACTTTGAGTACACATAGACACAAAGAAGGGGACAATAGACACTGGAATCTACCTGAGGGTGGAGGGTGGGAGGCAGGTGAGGACCAAACCACCTATCAGGACATATGTTTATTACCTGGGTGAAAAAATAATCTGTACACCAAACCCTGGAGACATGCAGTTTACCTACAGGTAAATGTTACCTATAGTAAGGCACATCTGCACATGTATCCCTGAACCTAAAATCAAAGTAAAAAAAGAAAATATGTCACTATACATAGCACTATACATAGAGGATATTCATGCTCCATGTTCTTACGAAAAGAGTATCTGAAAATGTCATTGAAAATTCTTCAACAGGAGCAATTTGCCTGTTTTCCATCATTTATTTCATATTTATCCAATCATTTATTTGTATCATTGGAAATATTGTATGGAATTATGGCTATTTAATTTACACTGTTTTATAAGTCTTTATGCTATTGCTCAAATTGTTTCAGTGTTGGCCACTAGGAGGTCTCTCAATTGGTTCCTGTATCATTTTGAAATACCCACATCATTGTGGTCTGATTTAGATTATTTCATTGGCTGTTTGTGTTGTTTCACATTTTCTTACTTTCAAACACTACAAGATGATCCAGGCAAATTGTCTTTATTTCATGCCCAAGCCAAGTAGCCATTATTTCTTCAAGGAGTCCTAGTTTCTTTAGAAAATTGAATTAGAAATGAAGATTGGGTACCACATCTACTCATTGCTATAGGGGCATCTGTTGATTTGGGGCCTTGTTAGCTGACACAGCAAATAAATATATCTGTGTATACTAACACACACATATAAATGTATCTATAAATATTTCCTCACGTGTCCATGTGTATCTTTATTTAGTTAAATATGAATTCCCCTAATGTCTCTAATACCACCAGAGTCTAATCCAGCACCACGAGTCAATCTCCCCATTCCCTCTACTTCTACGTAGTCTCTCATTCTAACTGTGAGAAATTTGGCCTCCTTTACTTAATAATTGAGTTCCAAATTACATGTGCAGTGGCTTCAGAATAGTTAATCTATACCCCTGTGGTGAACAACATTACCAACTAAAGTACAGTGCTCGTGGACACTCCTTTGGCTTTTAGGCTCAGAATTTCCACTTACTTCCTAAGTTACTTAGGTAAGCTCCTTTCCCCACCTACTCCCTTCAGTGAGATTATTTTATATATTTGTTATACATTAATCTTATTTTGTCTGCATTTCTCCATGGGATCCTCCTGCCTATGAACTAGATTTTTAATTTTCAAACATTTGAGTTCACTCTTTGAGTTATAAGGTTCTATAGGGCTTCAAAAACAGTATGATATACCCACTATTACCGTATCCTTCAGATCAGTCTCACTGCCCTTTGGAAGTTCTATGTACTTTACATGTTCAGCCTTCCTCCTTCAAAAGCACCTACTGACCATTAACGTGTTTAATTTCTCTATTGTTTTACGTTTTCCAGCATGTCATATCAATGGAATTATACAGTCTGTAGTCTTTTCAAACTGGCCTCGATAACTTGAAAATATGTCTTTAATTTTCTGAAGTGTATGGTGGTTTATATGTCCACTTCCTTAAGAACAAATGGTGTTGAAAATCATTTCATGTGCTTACTGGAGTTTGTATTTGTGGGTACAAATTTTTAAATTTTGTGGGTACATATTAATGGGGCACATGAGATGTTTTGGTACAGGCATGCAATATGAAATAATCATATCATAGAGAATGGGGTATCCATCCCCTCAAGCATTTATCCTTTGTGTTACAATTCAATTACACTGTTTTAATTATTTTTACATGCACAATTAAGTTGTTATTGACTATAGTCAATATTATGCTATCAAATACTAGATCTTATCCATTCTTTCAATTTTTGGTGCCCATTAACTATCCCACCTCCCTTCTAGCCGCCCCTGCTACTGCCCTTCTCAGCCTCTGATAACTAACCAGTCTTCCACTCTCTATGTCCGTGAGTTCAATTGTCTTATTCTTAGCTTCCACAAATAAGTAAGAACATGTGAAGTTTGCCTTTCTGTGCCTGGCTTATTCCACTTAACACAACTATCTTCAGTTCCTTCTATATTGCTGCAAATAATGGGATCTCATTATTTTTTATGGCTGAATAGTAGGCCATTGTGTATATGTACCACATTTTCTTTTTCCATTCACCTGTTGATGGACGCTTAAGTTCTGTTCATTTGTTGATAGAAATCTTCAATTTGCCCATTTTTAAAGGAGATATTTGTCTTTTTTGTTTTGAGCAGCAAGAATTTTTTATAGAACAATAGATTCTTATCACGTATGTGATTGGAAACATGTTCTTCCTTTCTGGGGGTTGTCTTTTTGGGGGTTCACTATCATGAGAACAATATGGGAAAGACTTTCCTCCATGATTCAGTTACCTCCCACCAGGTCCCTCCCACAACATGTGGGAATTCAAGATGAGATTTGAGTAGGGACACAGCCAAACCATATCAGTATTCATGATTATATTTTCAATAATCTTTTAAATTATTTTCATTTTTTGGCATCACTATTTAATAATTGAATAGGATATCAATTTGATTATGAAACACAGATCTTACTCATTCTCTGTTTTATTGTTTTCCAGAAATTCTGACTAAAACATTTCTGGTTTAAAAGGAGAGCAATTGAGACTTTTCTGAGAGCCACAAGTAAAATTTTCTCAGTCTCATGCTTAAAGGGACTGTGGGTATTTTCATATAATGGAAGTTCTCATTGTGAAAGGTTCAGAAAAGCATTGATTTGTGTCGACAGAATATGAGACTGCAATTCTGAATGCAGAGACTAGCCACTTGTTTACTGTACAAGTGTGAACATTATTTCATTGTTTGATTTTTCTCCATGCTCAAAAGCTATTGACATGTGCTGGAATCTTTGACTCCTTACCCCATTTTTTAAATAAATGTCTCCGTGACATTTCCTTGTAAAGATTGACCATAACATAGATATATATTCTTTTTCTTTACTATTTGAAGACAATTACTAAAATTTTTCTCAGTTTTCAGTGAAATAAAAAATGCCACTCAGAAAAATATGTATGTACCTGTGCTAGAGATAGCAGGTATTTTTGTAATATTGGCTTGTAGAAATAGAATTGCAATCTTTCATTTAGTTTTTGTTATCTAGCATAATATTTTTTAAAAGAAGATCATATTATGATTTTTCCAGATTATAATTTTGATGGAATTAGTCCATAATTTACCTACCTTTTTATTATTTAGCTGATCCAGTGATGTCCACTGTTTTAGGCTAAACCTTTGGCACATTTCTTACATAGTTACATGTGAATAAAAGGCTGAGTGTCGACCGGGTATGGTGGCTCACACCTGTAATCCCAGCACTTTGGAAGGCCGAGGCGGGTGGATCACGAGGTCAAGAGATGGAGACCATCCTGGCCAACATGGTGAAACCCTGTCTCTACTAAAAATACAAAAATTAGCTGGGTGTGGTGGTGCACGCCTATAGTCCCAGCTACTTGGGAGGCCGAGGCAAGAGAATCGCTTGAACCTGGGAGGTGCAGGTTGCAGTGAGCCAAGATCGTGCCATTGCATTCCAGCCTGGGAAATAGAGCAAGACTCTGTCTCGTCTCAAAAAAAAAGAAAGCTGAGTGTCCTGGTTACTGATGGGATTCTCCAAACTAAATGAACGCTAATTTTCTCATCTGAAATCACCAAAAGACGCAAAAGCAAGTACAGGACAGAATTCAAGGCTCTAACAAACAGACTAAGACTAAGTTAGGGCCTGCAATATGGAGGGCCCTAACACCATATTATTTTCTTGAGAAGAACACATTCTCTGTGACTTAAGCATTCATACAAGATAACTCCAGCCTGGGTGCAGGTGACACAAGTGAGACTTTGGGTGACAGAGCTACCATAAAAATGTTTAATGATCACCATTGCAAGACATAATGCAATACATGTCAATATATGTCTACCTAAGACATATATTGCATTTTTAAAACATTTTTAAATTTTAAAAATTATATATTCAGTAGTTTTATATATATACGTATATATATTCAATTGCTACTTAAAACGTGTGTGTACGTGTGTTATTTATGTATGTAAATTTGGCCAAACATGGTGGCTCATGCCTGTAATCCCAGCATTTTGGGAGGCCGAGGCAGGTGGATCACTTGAGATCAAGAGTTTCAGACCAGGCTGGCCAACATGTGAAACCCCAACTCTACTAAAAATACAAAAATTAGCCAGGCATGGTGGCGGGTGCCTCTAATCGCAACTACTCAGGAAGCTGAGATAGAAGAATTGCTTGAACCTAGGAGGCGGAGGTTGCAGTGAGCTGAGATGGTGCCACTGTACTCCAGCCTGGGCTACAGAGCAAGACTCTGTCTCAGAAATAATATTAATAATAAAATAAAAAATAAAGTCAACAAAAGGATGAGTCTAGGTTCAGGAACAACTCAAAAGATAATTTTTAAGAGTGCAGAAATTATTGGGGTGGGGCCTGGATCTCATTTCTTGACTTTGCAGCTTGTTTCTTGACAGAGCAGCTATAGTGAAAACCTTTCACTATGGAGAAAACTTTCCCTTTGTTCTTTGAAGGTTCACTGAAAAATCAGCTGGCAAAAGGCAGATTAATAGGAGAAAAGGCATGCAAAATTCTATTTTTACATGAATAGCACAGCGAATCTTAGATTGATTACCCAATAACGCAGTGTGTTACACAGTGTACAGAAGCTTACATACCCTTTTCACAAAGGAGGGGAGATTAGGAATGTAGACAAGATTCTGGAGGGCCATTCAATCATTAGGGAGGATGAATGGATCCAGGAGGTGGGAGGCAGACATTAGGGGAAGCTTAGGGGCAGACCCGCACAGGAACAAAGGTTATCTTATTATGCAGATAGTGTCTCCCTGCTAATCTCTTGAAGCTGCTCTCAAAAGAATAGATAAGTCTGTCTAGGCATGGTGAGGACTCCCAGTCTTTTCTATGCTGAATGACCTTTCCTAGTTCTTGGATGAAATCCCTAGGGAGGGGTTTTAATACAATTACATTTCTTTCAGAAAGAAACATTCTTGGTCAGATAAGCAAATTTCAGATACAGCCCCTCTCTACCCTTGGAGATGGGAAGAAGGCAGAATTACAAGGACCTTAATTCTGAGGCAGCTTCTAAGGCTTCTCAGCATATCACAGCACAAGTCTTTGGGATATCAGTCTCTGAGTCTTAACAAAATACACTGACTTGTGTACGAAAAATGGAGCTTACAGCGCAGACTGAAAATCTATCCTTAATAACAAAATTTTCAACTTTATGTGGCTTACCACATGTACAGTATGAAAATATGTCATTGGGCTGGGCGCAGTGGCTCACGTTTATAATCCCAGCACTTTGGGAGGCCGAGGTGGGTAGATCACGAGGTCAAGGGATCGAGCCCATCCTGGTCAACAAGGTGAAACCCCGTCTCTACTAAAAAAAAAAATAATTAGCTGGGTGTGATGGCACGCACCTGTAGTCCCAGCTACTCGGGAGGCTGAGGTAGGAGAATTGCTTGACTCAGGAGGCAGAGGTTGTGGTGAGCCAAGATCACGCCATTGCACTCCAGCCTGTGTAACAAGAGCGAAACTCCATCTCAAAAAAAAAAGAAAAAGAAAAAGAAAGTATGTCATTTATATTCAAAGCATCAGATAAAACCTTTTTATTTCTTTTTATATGTGAATATATGAATTTAGGCTTACCAAAATACAATTACTGACTAGCAAATGTGCATTGTCATATTTTGTTTAATCAAATAAATAAGAATTTAAAATTATCTCATTTCCAAATAAGCAAAATTCAGCTTATTATTCTAGATGTTTTATTTATGAGTTTACTATTTACCCCTGTTACTGTTATTTCTGGACTTCCTGTGGCAGTATTGCCATCCACAAAAACTGTCCCCATAAAGGAGCATTCTTAGGTTTTTAGAAATACTAAAAATACAAGTCACTCCCCATATGTGGTCTGTTGTTTCTTACCCCAAAATCTGTGTGATCCCTGCGATGAATGCTTACGTTCATTCTTTTTATTTGCAAATCACTGACTCTTAAATGAGAACTATTGAACGGAAAAACCACTCAGCAAGATGTATAAATTAAAATTATAATAGGGAAGGCAGAGAACCTAAGCTCAACGTACGTTATTAATGGAGAGGAAAATACATAAGACCAACTTGAGTGGTGGGAGTCAGTTTCTAAAGTGACATGATGACTATACTGTGTTGACCAGGAGGTTCTTTCTTAACTCAAGATGTCATATTCACCAGGAGGGGCAGGAACAAGGCCCAGGCTGCTCAGGACTATCCTTCCCTATCTCAGGAGACTGCATTCTGGGCTCATTCTACAGTTATTCTTGAGAACTTCAGGTGCGAATAGAGGAGAATCCATTTGATTTACTCTCTGGTAACCTGAGAACTACATCACATTTTAACTTCAAAAAGTTCTATCGTCCCCTTGTAGTAATCCTCCTCCCACTCATTGCCTTGGAAATTATTGATCATCTTGATCTCAATAGATTTGCCTTTTCCAGAATGTCATATAAATTAAATCATTTTGTATGTAATAATTTTGGTATGGTTTTTCTCAATTAGAATAGCACTTTTGAGAGTTATCATATTATTTAATGTTATCTGTAGGGTTTATTTTATGTTGACTTGCACTCTTTCACTATTCTTTCTTGAATGAAACTACCACAATTTGCTCATTATTTTTATGGATATAAAATGTTATCCATATGGAAAACTTAATGGATATTTGAAGAAACAGTCTAAATGGTTTCCAGGATGGCTATGCCATTTCAAATTCCCAACAGCAAAATATGAGAATTCCAGTTGCTCCACATACTCACCAGTATTTGGTACTGACAGTATATATGTACGAATATCCATTTACATATATATATTCAAATAATTTAAACTATTTAAATTACTCTAGCAGATGTATAATAGCAGAATCTCATTGTGACTTTCATCTTTCTAATGACTTTGGCATTGAGCATATTTTGGACTTCTTTGCCATTCATACCTTTTGATTAATTGTTACTATTTTATTTTATAATGTTTATTAATTTATTATTAAATTTAATCATATGTATAATTCTCTATACAAGATCTGTCACAGTTATAAATTGAAAATAATATTTCATGCTGAGCCTCTGGCATCTCTTGCCATTTTCTTAAGTGACATTCAAAAACAACAATTATATATATATATATTATATATATATATATATTTTATTACATTTTAGGTTTTGGGGTACATGTGAAGAACATGCAGGATTGTTGTATAGGTACACACATGGCAATGTGGTTTGGTGCCTTCCTCCCCATCACCTATATCTGGCATTTCTCCCCATGTTATCCCTCCCCAACTCCCCACCCCCGGCGATCCCTCCCCTAGTTCCCCACAACAGACCCCGGTGTGTGATGCTCCCCTCCCTGTGTCCATGTGTTCTCATTGTTCTACACCTGCCTATGAGTGAGAACATGCGGTATTTGATTTTGTGTTCTTGTGTCAGTTTGCTGAGAATGATGGTTTCCAGGTTCATCCATGTCCCTACAAAGGACACGAACTCATCGTTTTTTTTATGGCTGCATAGTATTCCATGGTGTATATGTGCCACATTTTCCCTGTCCAGTCTATCATCGATGGGCATTTTGGTTGGTTCCAGGTCTTTGCTATTGTACACAGGGTTGCAGTGAACATATGTGTGCATGTGTCTTTATAATACAACAATTTATAGTCCTTTGGGTATATACCCAGTAATGGGATTGCTGAGTCAAATGGAATTTCTATTTCTAGGTCCTTGAGGAATTGCCACACTGTCTTCCACAATGATTGAACTAATTTACACTCCAACCAACAGTGTAAAACTGTTCCTATTTCTCCACATCCTCTCTAGCATCTGTTGTCTCCAGATTTTTTAATGATTGCCATTCTAACTGGTGTAAGATGGTATCTCAATGTAGTTTTGATTTGCATTTCTCTAATGACCAGTGATGATGAGCATTTTTTCATGTTTCTTGGCCTCATATATGTCTTCTTTTGTAAAGTGTCTGTTCATATCCTTCACCCACTTTTGAATGGGCTTGTTTTTTTCTTGTAAATCTGTTTTAGTTCTTGGTAGATTCTGGATATTAGCCCTTTGTCAGATGGGTAGATTGCAAAAATTTTTCCCATTCTGTTGGTTGCCGATTCATTCTAATGATTGTTGCTTTTCCTCTGCAGAAGCTCTGGAGTTTAATTAGATCCCATTTGTCTGTTTTGGCTTTTGTTGCCAGTGCTTTTGGTGTTTTAGTCATGAAGTCCTTGCCTATGCCTATATCCTGAATGGTTTTGCCTAGATTTTCTTCTAAGGTTTTTATGGTGTAAGGTCGTATGTTTAAGTCTTTAATCCATCTGGAGTTAATTTTAGTGTAAGGTATCAGGAAGGGATCCAGTTTCTGCTTTCTGCACATGGCTAGCCAGTTTTCCCAATGCCATTTATTAAACAGGGAATCCTTTCCCCATTTTGTGAGGTTTATCAAAGATCAGATGCTTGTAGATGTGTGGCATTGCCTCCGAGGCCTCTGTTCTGTTCCATTGGTCTATATCTCTGTTTTGGTGCCAGTACCATGCTGTTTTGATTACTGTAGCCTTGTAGTATAGTTTGAAGTCAGGTAGTGTGATGCCTCCAGCTTTG